>CAUYPK010068607.1:0-39360 GCA_963574355.1 Loris lydekkerianus
ATCTTACAAGGGTACATGTGAAACTTAGTGAATGCAGAATATGATTGTCTTAACACAATAACTAAGAAAATGCCAGGAATGCTATGTTAACCAGTGTGATGAAAATGTGTCAAACTGTTTATAAAACCAGTGCATGGTGCCTCGTGATTGCATTAATATACACAGCTATGACCTAATACTAATAAAAAAAAAAGAAAGAAAAAAAGATTTGTTTTAAATTTAAGAATTACAGCCATAATTGCCTTTGTAAAAACTTCTTGTACAGAATAAGAAGTTAAAATTTTATTAGAATTTAGTCAAAGAGAGATAAAATAGTTGGCAATCAAGGATACATTTTAATATGTCATTAAATTTCTAGAAGTACAAAATAATTTAAAAATAGGAAAAGTTGAAAACATGGACAGATAAGGAAGAAAAAAGTTCAAAAGCTAAGAAAAAATTAGACTTACTGTTCTTTCAAGTATGATGGCAAAAAATAAACACAAATGAAAGTCCTGAATAAAATTTACTCATAGCTTTTGTTTTCCTCCCAGACTACTCATTTGCAAGAAGAGTGTGAAGGACCAAACGGTAAATAAGTGGGGACTTGCCATGAATTGTGCCCAGAGCCTCACCCAGGGATCTGCTTGCACCTGGCCTGGCCACTGTGCCAGCTCAGTCCACGCAGGCAATGGGAAGAGGAGGGGCCACACCTGTCCACGCTTCTAGAACAACCACAGGGCCCTGCACCCACCTGGCTGCCTGTGGTCATGTTCCTAGAGTCCTGAACTTGCTTAACCACACAGGACTCTCAGGAGACCCTCTAAGCCTGGGCCAAGCTGATGCCAAGTTCTTCCCAGTACATGTTAACGCACAGTCAGAATTACACATACACTGAAAAGTGATGGCGAGGGACAGGCAGCTGACCACTGTGAGGGAAAAGAGCACCAGAAGCTTTGAGTTCTCCCAGCGGCCACAGCCCCGTCTGGAAACCAGCAACGTGGGTCCTTAAATTAAGAGAAATCTTGCCTGCGTGGACACCCCAGAGTTGGTGGGTGTGGGGGTGCGTCTCGGCCCACTCTAGCACCTCTGCTCAGCTCTGTGTCCTCAGAGTCACCCCAGTGGTGCCCTCCTCAGCTCTACGTCCTCAGCATCACCTCAGTCGTACAGTCCTCAGCGTCACCTCAGCCGTGCCCTCCTCAGCTCTACGTCCTTAGCGTCACCTCAGCCGTGCCCTCCTCAGCTCTACGTCCTCAGCGTTACCTCAGCCGTGCCCTCCTCAGCTCTACGTCCTCAGCGTCACCTCAGCTGTGCCCTCCTCCTCAGCTCTACGTACTCAGAATCACCCCAGTGGTGCCCTCCTCAGCTCTACGTCCTCCACGTCACCTCAGCCTTGCCCTCCTCCTCAGCTCTACGTCCTCAGCGTCACCTCAGCCGTGCCCTCCTCAGCTCTACGTCCTCAGCATCACCTCAGCCGTGCCCTCCTCAGCTCTATGTCCTCAGCGTCACCTCAGCCATGCCCTCCTCAGCTCCACGTCCTCAGCGTCACCTCAGCCATGCCCTCCTCCTCAGCTCTACGTACTCAGAGTCACCCCAGCGGTGCCCTCCTCCTCAGCTCTACGTCCTCAGAGTCAACCCAGCGGTGCCCTCCTCCTCATCTCTACGTCCTCAGCATCACCTCAGCCGTGCCCTCCTCAGCTCTACGTCCTCAGCGTCACCTCAGCCATGCCCTCCTCAGCTCCACGTCCTCAGCGTCACCTCAGCCATGCCCTCCACCTCAGCTCTACGTCCTCAGCATCACCTCAGCCGTGCCCTCCTCAGCTCTACGTCCTCGGTATCACCTCAGCCATGCCCTCCTCCTCAGCTCTACATACTCAGAGTCACCTCAGCGGTGCCCTTCTCCTCAGCTCTACATCCTCTGCGTCACCTCAGCCTTGCCCTCCTCCTCAGCTCTACATCCTCGGTGTCACCTCAGCCTTGCCCTCCTCCTCAGCTCTACATCCTCGGCATCACCCCAGCGGTGCCCTCCTCCTCAGCTCTACATCCTCGGTGTCACCCCAGTTGTACCCTCCTCTTCAGCTCTACATCCTCAGCGTCACCTCAGCGGTGCTCTTCTCCTCAGCTCTATATTTTCAACATCACCTCCGCAATGTCCTCCTCCCCTGTGGGTTCCAGTCTTTCACTTCTGTGTCACCTTCAAGTCCCCGACCACCCCTTCTTCCAGCCACACCAACACAATGAACTCCCCTGAAGAAACACTTCCCTGTTTAACGTGTTCGTTCACCTGAGGCCCCGTCACTCAGAGCAGGCATCAGTGAACCTCTACTCTGGGCCAAGAGCCCAGCCAGAAGAGCAAAGAGAACCCTTGGGCTTGTGGGCCATGTGGCCTCTGTGGCAGCTGCTTCCCTCTGCTACACACAGGAAAGCAGGGCTTGGATCAACCGGCTCTGTCATAAGAAACTCTGTTCTCTACAGCAGACGTGGGGGTGGCTGTACGTGGCTGGGAATCATTGTCTGCTGGCTCCTCACCTGGGAGACAAACTCCAGTGCACAAGGTAGTCAGTGCATACCCACAGTGAGTCACCACTCTCAGCTACTGGACAGCAAGAGGGGCCGTGAAGAAGTGGTACCTGTGAGGCTAGTAGCCATGAGAAGCCTCCCTGCCTTCCTCTCAAGGCTGCCATGAAACTAAAACAGCCCTAAAGACATGATGGCTTTTTATTTATTTTTATTGTTTTTGAAATAGTCTCACTTTGTCACCCTTGGTAGAGTGCTGTGGAGTCACAGCTCACAGCAACCTCAAACTCTTAGGCTTAAGTGATCCTCTTGCCTCGGCCTCCCGAGTAGCTGGAACAATAGGCACCCCCCACAATGCCTGGCTATTTTTTGAGATGGGGGTCTAACTCTTGCTCAGGCTGTTCTTGAACCTGTGAACTCAGGCAATCCTGCCTCAGCCTCCCAGACTGCTATAATTACAGGTGTGAGCCACTGCGCCTGGCCTCATGATGGCTTTTTAAAGAGTGGCCTGTGACTGCGTCATGTGTGCCTCCAGGTTTGTATGTGACGTGTAGACCCAGTCCCCTTCCTCCCCCACCCTTTACTTCTGCACCAGACCCAACTGGGAGATGTCACTGATCCCACAAACCAGACCTACAGGGCACATGGTGTAGTGGGGCTCACCCAGCACAGCCTGAGAGGAGGCAGGTTGGGGGACACGAGCCAGGCTGGGGGATAGGAGACAGGCTAGGGGACAGGAGGCAGGCTGGGGAAAGAAGGCAGGTTGGGGGACAGGAGGCAGACTGAGGGTGAGGGGGCAGAGTGGGGGACAGGAGGCAGGCTGGTGACAGGAGGCAGGCTAGGGAACAGGAAGCAGGCTGGGGAGAGCAGGACCCTGAGCAATTCTGAGAGTGCTGCAGGGGCACCCACCATGCCCAGGTGGCTCTGAAGAGAGTCCAGCAGAGGGAAAGAGGCAGAGGTGACCCCACAGCTGACAAGGCCCACAGGGAAGCTTGCCACAAAGGCTGCACTGAGCTGCAGGCTCCAGACCATTCTGGTGTTTTCTCTTTCTCCTGAGCCACCCATTCTAGACTGCTCTCTCACTGACCAGCACCCACGCTGGTCTGATTCATTCTTGCATTTTGCAGTGACCTCCGACCCCACACCTGAGGGCCTGAGCCCTCTGGTTCCCTGGTTTTCTGGGCCCAGTTATGTGATGCTGACCCACTGTTATCACTCGGCATCAAAGGGCCTGGTGAGTACCCAGGTCCTGGAGGCTGGACTCCCACAAGCACCTGCATCTCACTCCCCATGTGTTGGGGCACAGGGCTTTGCTGTGAGCTGGCAGCTCAGCTGAGCCTTAAAACGTTCTATGGGTTAACTAGCCCCTATGTCTCCAGGTGCCTCCTGTTGGCCGTGTGACCACAGCTGACCACCGCCTCCTTCAAAATGGTACCATGGTCTGACCTACATTCAACAAGGTCACTTTTCTGGTTAATCGGACACTATAATCCTTCTGCATCATGAGCTAGTGGAGGCACTGTGATCCCAAAAGGCAGTCCCTATGCAGAAGAGGACCTATGCAGAAGAAGGCTGTGAAAACAAGTCACTGCTCCTCCCCAAACTCGGGCAGCATCCAGCAACATCACTCAGCAGCAGCTTTCTTCAGAAACAGCCCCCTGTCAAGGTCCCAGAGGAGACCCCTCCTGCTAGTAGACCACGTGTGGAGTAGCACTGGTGAAAGGGAGTTTGATGTTGGCCCACGAGCAGCCCTGACCTTGCCATTAGGGCCATAAGGGCTGCTCCCTTTTGGGCACCCAAGGCGACAGCCAAGGACAGAAGCCGACTTATACTTTGATTTGGCTGTGCAATCTCCCTGGTAGGGAGCCTCTTGGCAGGACGTGTTTGCTGGTGGGCATCCCAGGAGACATCAGGAGCTACCCAGTACGTGCCCCACCCCAAAATGCTCCGCCCCCCCCCCCCCAAAGATCTTCCCTGACCTCCTGGTCTCCATCTGAAGATTATCCTGGCAGGACTCAGACCAACTAGCCGGGCTGCCCATCACTGCCTGGGAGACCATGTCTTCTTTCACACAGAAAGGTCCAGTGAGCCGCTCAGAGCTCTGTCTTGGGGGTGTTGTCCCTCACCAATGTCCCTGGGACCCCTTGGAGTCCTGGCACTGCCCTGCTATCCAGGTCAGGTTGCCTTAACTCACATCCCACCCACCTGCCAGCAGGGCTGTAGGAAGTGGGATGATCTCATCAGCACAATGGATGGAAAAGGTGTCATGTCGGGCACCAACCTGGACACCTGAGCAGCTCAGGTCAGCTCAGCTCTCTGTGGCCCTGTTCAGACCCAAACTCAAAGTCTTATCATGGAGTAACATGTCCCCATTGCACATCACCCAGGCAGCCTCATGTCTGACTTGTTTCTCAAAGTCAGAGCCAGGAAGTGGCCGTCCTGCTCCACTCCGAGGCCACAGCTCAGCACACAGAGCAGCTCACACCTGGGTCTGGGTAGTTTCTAGTGCTGCAAGCCCACCCACAACCAGAGGAGGCCGAGTCCCAGGCCACATTCTGTGCCTCTGTCTGAGCAGGGCAAGGTGTAGACATGGTCGTTTGTCCCAGGGTGCCCTCCCTGACCTGCAGCACACCGAGTTTTGCAGGTTATGTCTTGGCCCCTCTGCACATATGATCGAATCTCAACCTCTAAGACACCTGCTTCTTGTTCTCCAGGCCTAGTTGGTCTGGGGCTACTTAGGGGTACCCAAGGGATGTCCAATAGCAGGTCAAGATGACACACCCAGTGACTGTCTGATGACAGTTAACACAGCCCAGGACAGACAGTACAGACCCAAGTGCTCCTGTGAGCACTGCCGAGCAAATGAGCTGGTGCCCAATGAGGCTGGATCAGAAGTGAAGCCAGGAGCCCAGGCACCATGGTGTCATCACAGCTCACCTGCTATAGGGCGTCCCTCTGTGGAAACACGCTGCCCCCTTCCTCGTCCCCGTTCCACACCTAATCCCCACGTGCATACCGGTGACTAGACCTACTGCAGCATGAACACCCTCTCCCGTAACAGGCCCTCTGTTCATAACCAGTCCTGCCTGAACCTCACTCTCAGCAGCATTAGGGAGGACGGAGGAAACCAACACAAATGTCCAAGGAGAGCTGTCCTGCACAAGGAGAGCAGTGAAGGGAGAGGAGCTGAATTCCGAACGTGTTTCCAAGTGGTTATTCTTTTCGGGCTGCTACGTCAGCATCCTAGAGTAGCTGGCTTGTAAACTAGAGAAATGAAATTCTCACAGTTCTGGAGGCTGGAAGGCCAAGATCAAGGCCCCTGGAAAAGGTACTTCATAGATGTTTACCTTACATAACGCACACCATGATTCACAGAAGCAGGGACAATGAACCACATTTTATAGACAGAGAAATCAGTCCACGCATGTGAGGGGTTCACCGAAGACTGCATGGTTGTGAGCAACAGGAGCGTGATTCAAACCTGGGCCACCCATGCCCAGCCCAGAGAAGGGCTGTGTGGTAGGACTGTGTGGAGAGTTCTCAGTTATCTCAGATGTACAAGGTCAGTCAAACACCTGCTGAAACAACTCGCTCCTCCCCAAGGACAAACACTGCAAAGAGCCGGTTCTACATTGTCAGATGAGAACTTATTCCTCACAGCAGAGGCCAAACACTGCAGAACTCAGGAAAATGAAGCACATTGTGAAAAGGAATGTGAATATAAAAGGCGCCAGTAATCTTCTGTGTTCGTAGCTGAGATTTGTTAATGCCCTGACATCTTCCCATTGGAATTTTTCTTAGTGACCATTTGTGCTCTCATCCTTGCAAAAGCAGATCAGCTGCTGTGATTTTCCCTCAGCCTCCACACGCGTCTCCAATGAGATTAGGCATTTCTGAGCTGTGAACAAAGGAACATTCAGTTCTACAGAGAAGGGACAAGTCTTTATTTGACTAAAAAAGATTTGTGAAAGAAAAAATCATATTGCTTAAGTCATAACAATGTGAGGATTTAAAAAAAAAAAAAAAAAAAAACTAAGGGATTAACTTTCTTCTTAATTCCCCAAGACACTTTTTTCATCATTTTTGAGATGGAGACTCCCAGTGGTCAAAACAAAGATAGGCCAGTTGTGGCATCCACTCATGGTCAATGATGCACAAGTGGTGGTTCCCCAAATTGACCCGCCCTACCTATACTTTTGAAATGCCTATTGCATCCTTTCTCAGCCAGGGTTCCATGAGAAAATGAAGTCCTCAGAAAAGGATTTGAGTACTGTTATCTCAATTCACCCAGGAAAGGCCAGAATTAGTGTTATTTGCCCAGGAGAAAAGCTAACTAGTGACACCTGGGAGCCTAAGGACAATTCTCTCTCCCTTCTGAGAGGGTTGGTGCATTATGGCATCAGCAAGAGTCACTGTCTGGGCCCATCAAAGTTGATCAGCAGAAAAACATAACAAATTCTCACTTTGTGTGAAGACAGCCAAGAAACCCCAATCTCTGTCCTCCTGAACTTGTACTTAAATTGATAGTATCATCATGTGTGCAAAATAAGAAATGAAGTTTCTCGAGGAATTCTTGATTAAAGGCCTCCATGTTTTGCTATTAATTATTTAGAGGAAAGAATTTGTTGATGTTTTCAATGTACGTTCAATGTCGATCGTGGAAGAGAACTTGGGAATGTGCTCCAAGGCTGCGCTCACTCTCACTCAGAGTGACGAGCTGGACAACCATTCTGGGTGGTGGCAGTTTGTCTTTCATTCCCTCTCTGGCTTGCAATCCCCAGGGAGAAGGATGCTGGCCCCCTCTGTGTGAGGATGCTTGGTTTGAGGTTGAACTCTGGCCAGACGGGTACATCACCACCCTGGACCTGACTTGCTCCTGTCCTTAATCAGTCCCTGGGACACTCCCTCTCTACAAGAAGTGCAGGGGCTCCTGACGACTCTGTGGCACCATTGGGAAGACAGGCCCAGGCAGAGACAGGTCTGGTGTCCAGCAGCCCTCTGTCATGGCTCGAGGCCTTACAGCTCTACTTTGCCCCTTTCTGGTTTCCACCTCTGAGGGTCACAGTTCTGACTTCTTTGAAACTTCCAGGATTTCCATCCTTTTAACTGAAAAGTCCCCATGCAGTGGCTGGTCTAGACCAACTGCCAGAACCCCAGCAGCCCTCCACCCTGGAAGTGAGGAAGCTGCTGATCAAGCCTTCCCAGCTGCTGTGCCCACTGCAATGCACTGGTCAGCCCTCAGAGAACCAGCAGAGCTGAGGCTGAGCCATGGGCCAGTCTCTTCAAGGAAGCTCCTCGGCTGTGCCTCAAGTCCAGCTCTTCTTCTCAGGAACTAGGCCCAGCATAGACATTGGTGACAAGGGAGGCCCAGAGGGCAGGCAGTGCTCTGTGAGGAGGGTGCTGAGGATCAGCCAGTGTCTCAGAAGGACATGTGGGTCAAGGAGGGGGTCAGACCAGCCAGGAGAAAACAAGCTCTGCTCTTAAAAGGTCTGAGGAGATCTCACCGTCCAGAGAGACAAAAACCATCCCAAAGAGGCAGACCTGCCCTTTGTACCCATGGCACCTGGCTCTACATCTTCTTACATCCCAGCATACTTTAGGACAGTGGTTCTCAACCTGCCTAATGCTGCGACCCTTTGATACAGTTCCTCATGTTGTGGTGACCCGCCACCCCCCATTCCTGTAACTGTACAGGAAAGGGTTGCGGCATTAGGAAGGTTGAGAGCCACTGCTTTAGGAGAAAGTCATAAAGTGAACAAAATAAAAGCTAACACCCAAATTTTTTTTCCTAAGTTATAGTCATTAAAGTAGAAAATACAAAAACAAAACAAAAAAAAAAAAAAAACAGCAAAGCCAAGTGAACCACGCAGCCCCAAATCTTACTGCCACTGTCAAACTCCTGTCTTTCTTCTCTTCGTCCTTCCAGACTCTCCCCTGCAAGTATGTTCAAAGAAGTGCTTGATCCTATGAAAATGGTATCACATCATACATACAGTGGATTACCTGTGCTTTTTTAAAGCTAAAAATAAGTATGAAAATAGAACCCTATCAATACCTGTGCCTCCAAATAAAATTTTGATTTTCTTTTCAAAATTTTTCAAAATTTTAATTTTGATTTTCTTTCATTTTAAAAAGAAATCCATATGCATTTGAGCTTCCGTTAGGGCAAGGAGGAACAATCACAAAATCCAGTGATGAAGAAGAATTGCAGCCACTGAGGTTGGCTCTTGAGGACACAGGTCAGCAGTTAGCACAGACGTGGAAGGCAGAGGTCACCTGCAGGGTCATGAACACCTCAGTGTACAGATGGGCAGAGGGCTTGCTCAGGCCACACAACTGGGCACCGACACAGCCAGAAACAGAAGGTCAGCTTTCGATGCTTGACCACAGTGGGAGGCGGTTCCCCAACCCAGCGTGGAAAGGAATACCGGTGTCTGTGCCATTTGCATGTCCTACTAGAAGGTCTGCCCTGCCTTCAGGTCTGCCACTGGAGAAAGTAACTAAGGCTCACATGTGGTTATTAACTGGCCTAGAGTTGAGCTTCAATGGGGCACAATTATGACAACATGGACTTTTTGGGAGAGGACCTAGTACAGTCCCTTGTTTGGGTATGAGGAAATCTGCAGCCTGGATAGTTTTGTGAACTTGCCTGAGTTGCAGCTGGCATCAAAACTGAACCTGACGCTCAGGTGTCCTGGTTCCCAGCTGTCTTCCATTGCTAGGAAATGAACAACGGGCATTTTCTCTGCCCCTACTCCAACACCGCCCTGTTACCAGGAAGATTATCTGAAGGTGATCCTGCCTGAGCTTCTCCCAAACTCTGAGAGAATGCCTCCCAGCAACCTTTTAGCACTTTTACGGATCTGTCCATTTGTCATAACCTTTTTGTAGCCATCAATAACCCATGTCTTTATCATACACACGCCACTGATAAACTGCCTTCCTTCACACACACACACACACACACACACACACACACACACAGTTCTAGACTGTTGAGTCAAAGTTTCAATGCTAAAAGGAATTAGCCAAAATATTGCTTAGATGAAACAATAAAAGAAATACAGAGAAGTCAGGCTATTTCCTCTCAAGGTGCTAAAAAGAAAGGACTCATTTTTCCCAACTGTGATGAATGTGTCTGTGCAACAGTCTGCTTGATTGTCCTCCAACACTCAAGTTGAAATTTAACCCCCCGTACCGAGAGACAGGAATTCAAGGGGTAATTGGGCTGTGAGAACTCTGTCTCAGGAATAGGAATCTATTGAAGAATTAATGGACAGATGGATTAAAGGGCTATTGTGGGAGGGGAACTGGTGGCTTTATAAAAACAAGAGACCTGAGCCAGTGTCATGCTCAGCCCCCCCCACACACACACACACAGGATACCAGGACCACCTCAGGAGTGTGGCCAGTCCCCCAGAAAGAAGGCTCTCACCAGACGTAACCCTTGACCTTGGACATCTTGAGTCCAAAACTGTAAGAAATAAATTTCTTTACTTTATAAATTATTCAGTTTCCACTTTTCTGTTATAAGTAACAAAAAATGGACTAATATAGTCTAACCCACAGACAAGAACCCCCTTCCCTGACAAACACTCTTGGCAAATGGTGCTAAACTTCATGAATACCTTCATGAAGTAACTCAGCCCAAGGCTGAATGAGGGAGGAGCGGCACACATAGCAATGCAGAAGCACAGAATTAACTGACCAAGCTGAAGATAGTAGGTATCTTGAAAGGGGGCTTCGGGCCACACTGAAAGAAAACCGTCATCCAGGCAGGGAATGGACAGGCAGCAAAGGGAAGCCTGGGGGAGGGCTGTGCTGCCAGCCTGGAAGGGCGCTGGTCTCTGTCACTGCCCAGACTCACCCAGCACTGGCCCAAAGCTCACCATCTCCCAGGCCAGCTGCTCCTCATCCTTCACCCCTTTCCCCTGCCTTTCAGCTCCACAGCACCTACCAGTCAACATTGTAAGTCCTGGCCAATGATTCTTTTTGAATCCATTTTTCACAGTTGTTTCCCCAATGTCATTGTTATTCATGTAACTTTCAGGAAAGGAACCACCCCTATGACTCTGAGGGCCCTGCACAGCACACACAGTGCCTGTTCTGTAGTGAGCCCTCGCCGGCCTCGCCGGCTGGCTGACTGGGTCACTGGTGCCATGTGAAAATCTTACTCTGGATCACCTAAGAGGCCTATCCTCTGCTCACAAAACACTATGTCTCATGATACCCAAAATTTGAGAACTTGGGACCCCCTCCTCAGAATCCTTCTCTCTTTCTAAATTCCTTATTTTTAAAAGATGTCCCCTTTTGAAATAACTAGTATGGTTCACATCAGATGGCCTGTCCAGAATCCCTTCCTTTGGGGAAAGTCTTCCAGAAAAACCCAGTCTAGAGCAGCCCTGCCCCACCTGTGCTATCTATGCATGTCCACCGTGGCCCTTACTCCCCACCTCCATCCCCCTCCCCAGGCCATCTGCGTCCAGACAAGGGCAAGGAGAGCCCCCATAAGATTTTGGCCAGAACTAAAGGAATAGGCTGCCTGTCTTCTTCCAGCTCTCTCTGGACACACTTGGCAACCTCTACCATGTGACTGCCGCTTCAGAAGCTCAAGCTCAAGAACAGACCCAGCAGGAAGGAAGAGACTCTGGGAAAGAAATGGCTTCAGCTGCCCCCGGAGCCCACGGCCCCCTCAGACTTCCTGCATTGCCCTTAAGCTTAGGTGAGATGGATCACATCAACTGTCCAAAGGATTTTACAAATGCATGTGCTCTGTGTTGCAAATAAATCGCACGCCTGAGATAACAGAAGGACTGGTATCTTCAGGGTGCGGTGCCTGGGAGAGCACTCACAGCAGCACTGCTCTTTAGCAGTCCCTCACTGCCAGCAGGCGGCCACAGGTGGTGGGCACAGGAGAGGGAAATATGGGAATCCTTGGGTTGGGCTTTGATATAGCTCAACGGGAGAAGTTTGGAGTAGCTCTGCTTTTCCAAGTTGAATGTTAAGCATTCACATAAAGGCCATTTCTCTAGGAATCATCCTACAGTTTCTTCCCGTCCACCCAGTGTGATTGATTCTGTAGCAGAGTATTGTGTGCTAAGAAAACATGAAATCAGGGCTGGCAAGGAGGAGAGGGGTGCAGAGTCTCTGGGAGACATCTGTGGTCACAAGATGTGCCTGTCACAGCTGCCCCATCTGAGGGTGAGCGAGGGCCCAGGCTATAGCTGGCACGAGTCCCTCCAGGCTGGGTCTTCATCCTGGTCATCAGACTCCCTGACTCTGTTATCTATGAGCCCTGCCCTCACGAAGCAGAGGTTGTGCTGCACTGCGGGCACTGTGTGAACATGGCAAAGCCTCCTCCAGCCTCCTGTGGTGCTGTCAACAGATGGGACAGAAGAGAAACCTCAGAGAAGAGCCAGCCAGTCACACCAGGGAGTCTTTGTTTCTTTGCCATGTTCATAATAATAGCAAAATGTTAGTCCCATTAGTTGAGCATCTATTAATGAGGCAAGCCCTGGACAAAATGCTCCACTTGCTTTAATCCTCATAAGACCTGGAGGAGGAGCCCAGGTGATGGGTGGAGCAAGGCAGGTGAGCTCTGGAAGTGGAGTCTCTGCCTCCTCTCCCCCAACAGCAATAAATCAGGTTTCCTCTTAGCTTTCCCCTTGAGAAGAAAGTAAAGCAGGAAGAAGGGAGGGAAGGAGAGATAAAGGGAGGAGAGAAAGGAGAGAAGAAATAAGGAGAAGAGAAGGGAAGAAAGGACAAAGGAAGTTTGCAACTGTTCCATATGCAGATGGCATTGATACATATGTAAATAGAATGCATTTGCAGCAACGTTAGTGATTTTATTAATGTCAGTATCATTAATACCAACACCAATATG
Source organism: Loris lydekkerianus (assembly GCA_963574355.1). NCBI lineage: Eukaryota > Metazoa > Chordata > Mammalia > Primates > Lorisidae > Loris > Loris lydekkerianus. The sequence continues at coordinate 12,380 of CAUYPK010068607.1, forward strand.
CATAGTAAAAATTCACATCATCTAATTCCAGAAAGACAGAAGTTCAGCTTCAGAAAATAGATTGAAGCAGCTGGGCCTCAGGAGGGGCAGAAGCTTGGGGGGGGCCTCCCCTGTGCACGGCCTCGGCCTCTGCCCAAGCCCAGTCCAGGCAGCTCTTCTGTGTCCCCTCTGTTCCTTTGTTGTGAGGCTTTGAATCCAATTATACAGTTCAGGGTTATATCCCACTAAACCCATTGTAAGTCAACATATCATAAGTTAGAAATGCATTTAATACACTGATGAATCCATCATAAGTCAAAAAATCACAAGTCAAGGACTACCTATGTGCTGTGTTTGCTGCCTGTTGCTGTGATAGTGCTGCGTAACAAACCACCCCAAACTCAGTGGTTTAAAACAACCATTTATTCTTGTTCGCAGATTTATATGTCCACTGGACAGTCCTTCTGCCTCTGGCTGGATAAACCCATCCTGGGCCTGGCTGGTCAGGATGGCTCATTTGGAAGGGCTTGGTCATGCTCCTCGGGTCTCTCACCTCTCTCCAGCACGCGGAGGCCCACAGGAAGAGTCAGAAATACACAAGCACCTATTCAGTCCTCAGTGGACATCAAGTCCATCAAGATCACCCCTGTCCCATTGGCAAACAAGTCTGTGACCAAGCCTAGTGTCAGATGGTGACGATGGTGATGGTGGTGGTGATGATGATGACACGGAAGATGAAGAAGATGATGGTGGTGGCGATGTTGATGATGATGGTGATAATGACAGTGAAAATAGTGACACTGATAATGACAGTTATGATGAAAATGATGGTGATGAGGACATGAGAATGGTGATGGTGCTGTGATGATGATGAAAGTGACAGTAATGTCATGGCAGTGATGATGGTGATGGTGATAACCCTGGTGAGAGCAGGCTGATGACAATGGCAATGATGGTGACGGCCACATGAGAATGACAATGATGATGATGAAAGTGACAACAATGTAATGACAGTGATGATGGTGATGGTGGTGATAGTGATGGTGACAATGATGGTGGTGGCAGGGTGATGACAAGGCAATGATGGTGACGGTGCTGTAACAATGACATCACAACAGTGATGATACTGCTGATGTTGACAGTGATGGTGACAATGATGACAGTAATGATGGTCATGATATCATACCATTCTTCCCACACTAATTTCCTCATCCTTTGCCTCCAGATCTTTAAATTCTGTTTATAATAACTCCAATTCTTAGAGTGTTGGAATACTTTTATTTATTTATTTATTTATTTATTTTTTTGAGAGGTAATGAATGCATTTATGGGCTGGGTGGTGGTAACGGCTGCATAAACGTATACTTATTTCAAATCCATTGGAATATGTACATTAAATACAGCCTTTTTTAAAAAATTATTTTTTATGAAATCATAACTTTGTACATTGATGCATTTATGGGGTTCAGGGTACTGTTTCGATATACCATGTGAAATGTTTACAATGCACTAAGTAACACATCCATCACAGAATACTTTTTTTTTAAAGGATGTATATCCACACCTTTCTTTAGTCAACAGGAGTGAAATGCTACTAATTGATAGGCAAGGGATTAAAAAACACTCATTACTTTATCCAATGAAAAAGATATTAAAATTCAAAGTATATCTTCTCAGCAGAGGGATTCACTCAGCAATCCCAAATTAAAAAGATGGGGCTTGAGGGTGGCGCCTGTGGCTCAAGGAGTAGGGCAACAGCCCCATATACCAGAGGTGGCAGGTTCAAACCTGGCCCCAGCCAAAAACTACAAAAACAAATAAAATAAAATGCCACTCTTAGGAAAAAAAAAAAGAGAGATGGGGCTTGAAAAACATTAAATGACAGGCTTTTTGATTTTCAACATGGTGAATTACTATTAGTGATAATCACATATAGATTCAAAGTTCCTAAAATGGAAAATATAAGTCACATTACCCGTGGTCACAAACAACAGGAGAACTTTTATGAGCATTTTACACGGTCGCCTTCCTTTTAATGTAAGATAACAGGTAGAGTTTTCCTGTCTCAACATATGGCTTGACAAATATGACACACACTTGGAAGAAATTCACATTTTTGACAACCTTCTATTGTTAATGGTTTAATTTCTATTGAATGTTTAAAGGCAGTAACTAGTATTTTACTTTGTTACTTCTATACAGGAACAAAGTTTATACTGGAAAGCTCGTTTCAAAGAGGAAAATTACAGACTGTAATATCCGAATCAGTCAGACCACACCTGGCCTATGAAAACCTGCCATTCTAGCAGAACAAACCATGGTGATTGTAGCAACATCCAAATGTTTCATTGTGGAGCCTGTCCTGGTACCGGAAAGAAGTAAAACTCAGCATTGGCATTCCTCAAACCTGTCATGCATTCACCAAACTTCCCTGGGTACAAATCCAGGAGCAGCTCTTCAACAGCACTTAGGAGTGATACCCAGCCCACCTTCAAGAGACTCTGTCTCAGAGGAAAGCAGGCTGGTGACACAGTGGCCCATGGTGGCTCCAGTGTGGGGTGTGGAGTTCCATGGAAGCAGATGTGTATAGGTGTCCCCTGCACTGTAACTGGAGCCCTTTCCAGTCAGGAGCCCTGCCTGACTTCTGTATGTCCCCTTCACTGCTGTGCATTCTCAGCACAAAGCAGGGCATCTCAGGGGTCCAGCAGAAGGTGGAGAAATCATCTGGCAAATCTGACTACTTAAGAGAAAACACTATTTCCTCACCACCCTCCCCAATCTATCTTCTCAAAGGAGTAAAAATAAGCATCTTCTGAATAGAAAAGTAATAACAATACCTGTAATTCTACTCATATTGTTCAAGATCTCAGTAAAAAATGAACACACTCCAAAGAGGTTATTAAAAGAGGTTTATTAAAGATTTTATTTACAACAGTATAGACAGAGTTAAAGGAAACAAAATTGGGTGACCCGGCAGCCAGGGGCTAGCAAGAGACTTAGGGGCCAGGGAGGAAGCTGTGGCCTTGATGTCCAGTCTGGCTGAAAATGAGCTGGGAGGACCCAGCCACCCCATCTCCTCCTGCCCCGCACCCCTCAGCTGTCTACTGAGGATGGCCTTCCCAGTGCAGAGCTGAGTGAGGAGGCTACAGCAGACCTGAGCGGGAAATGAACAGACTTCTTCCCATTACTGATAAATTGCGAATTCTCAGAATTCTGAGTCCCTACTATATGCCAAACATTAGCCTCGGTCACAGAGGCAGGGAAAACAACAGACTTCCCAGCCTGCAAGGAGAACACAGCACAGTGAAAAGGGGTTGGCCGGGAGTGGGACCACATCCTGGCTCCCTCCACTGCCTCCTCTGCTGTCGCTGGTCAGAATGGGTGAGGGCAGAGCACAGGTTACCCAGGCTGCGTGTCAGACCTGTCCCTGCCTCTGATAGCCACCCAGGCCAACGTCCAGCCACTCTTCATCCTCCTCCCATTTCTGAGAGAGGGTTTTTGTTGGTGTGACTCAACACAGGTGAATAACACCTATTCAGGCAATTTGCAGTGAATGGAGGGACCCTGAGAGGCCAACACCAGCAAGTCGTCCACCTGGAGGAGCAAGGGTGCACCTGCCTCAAACATTTCCTCACTGGCTTTTATTGAACTCTCAGGGATGAGAAAATACAGTGCAGCAGAAAGCTTCAAAGAGAGAGGAAAGGTTTAAAAACAAGTAGTTTTTCTATAACTGCATGATTGACTCCTAACATATCCTGTTTACCACACTTCTATCTTGCCTTCATCCTAGACTGCTAATATATGACTCAGGGCTGAGACACTGTGCTGGGTCTGGCGAGTACAGTTTTTAGTACTCAGGGCAAGCAGTGACTCTTGGGTTTTTCCCAGATCACTCCGTCCCTAGTGTCCAGCACTTTTAACCCTATGCTCTATCCTATACCTGCTCAGGACAGTCCATGGTGTGTGGGCGTGGGTGTGCTTCACAGAGAGAAATGATAATAAATATCAAGCCTGTTGAAATGTCTTCTACAAATAAGTTACAAGCATCCTCTGATCAGGTGTTTTATGGACCTGACATTTATCTGCTAAGACACTGAGTCCGGGCAAGAAGACAGATGGTCAGTGGGGGTCTTCCGTCAGACCGGGCGTTGATCTTCTGCATTCTTTCCCTACAGGGAAAAAGACAAATAATATCACAAGTGCAACAAGAAGAGAGAGGTATATGAGGAGGCAACTGAAGAAAAACAGCAGCAGCTCTGGATCTGTAAGGTGGCATGGCCCCTTTCCAGGGCCCTGAGAAGGACAAAGCAGTCTGGGGGCTGAATCAGATTAAAGAAGGGTGAAAAGTGCTTGTGAGTCAGCTTGTACCTAAAAATGCTTTCCTGAGTGCTGTGCATCTCCCCTGGGCTAACATCTACCCTCATATGCAAAGGGACCAGCAACCGGAAAACCCCAGAAAGTATGAGGGATTTATAGAGAAAGGAAAAGCAGCTCATCGAAAAGGAGCAGATGGTGTCCCATGACAGTGACCCTGGTAATGCGGTATGCGAAAGGCAAGAAAAATCCGAGACAGGCAGATTTTTTTTCAAGATTTTCTTTATATTAACCCAAATGCTTACATTAGTTAACTATAAGTGCAATTAGATCTCGAGACAAGCCTTTTGTCACAGTGGGGTAATTTTTCTTGGGGACACTGAAAGAAATTTTAAATAGTAATAAAGTGCTTAAAGGAGAATTGTCAGGTCAGAAATTAAACTTTTTTTTAAAAACCTCTCTTTATTCTACCTTAAATTATTGAGTACACATAAAAATCACTGTTTTGTCTAAATTTCCATTTTAGAAATGTTCCCATATCCACTCTGATGGGCACTAGAAGTGGCTCACTGATCAGGTCCTGTCCCACTGAGGCCTGTGGAAGACCACCTGCCTGTGGACCACCTTCAGGACCAGGACGGCCACCTGAACAGCCCTGCTGAGGCTCGCTGGACTTCCAGGCCTTCCCTACATGCAAGTCCTCTGCAGGGAGGACGACCTGTCACAGATGTCCTCAGGACACTTTCCGTCCTAAGTGGCAGAAGCACAATTTGCACTATAATAGCTCAGGCAAATGAAGAAGAGTTGTACTGGTTCCTGCAACCAAAGTGCTAAAAAAGGTTGACGGGCTGAAGGAGCTCCACCACCGGCTGGCCAGGTCAGGGCCAGCCAGCAGAGCCCTCCATCCAGATCCCAAATCTACAAGGTACGCACAGCCCTGCAGCAGAATCCAATGAAAGAATACAAAGCCATACCATAAACCACGAAGTGTTCTACAACATGAAACATTATTTTATATCATTTATGCATTGGGATTAGTTTCATAAACATCAATTCTTGGCAAAGGGGGGGAAAATACATCAAATATACATTTGTAAGGGCAGAGTCAGCACAGAGGAAACAGACTCTGGAGCCAAGCATACCTCCTCCCAAACCTGGCTCAGGGCAAACTGGGCCAAGCTCCTCACCCCTCTGAGCCTCAGTGAAGGGGGACAGTGCTGCCCATCCTCAGACCAGCGACTGGGCCTGCAGGTGGTGCCTGGTGGCGCTGCTCAGAAAACCGGGGTCAGTCTTGGGGTCAGTCTTGGGGTCAATCACGAGGCTTTGAGGAAGTGTCTCCAGTCCTCTGCACTTGTGACATATGCGGCTCCCTGAGACAATACACGTGAAATCGCCAGCACAGAGCGGGCGCCTGTCCGGGATGGTCCCCCTCTTCTGAGGCCCAGCTGTCAGACCCCTCTGGGTGCTGGAAGTGCCCCAGCTGCCCGCAAGAGGCGGATGTGCAGGGGTTCCAGCCTCACCACAGCCAGGGGAGCGTTCCAGCCTTGGCTGCTGCACCTCCTGAGAGGACAGGGTTGGAGGGTGTGACGCTCACGGCGCCCTGGGAGTGCAAAGGGACCGGGTCCTGGGCGGTTGGTCAGGCCCTGCTTAGCAGCACCTGCGCCTGGCTCCGCACCTTCCCCACCACTCTGGAAGATGAGGATCAGGCACTGCCTGTGCGGCCACCCCCACAGCTGCACCTGCCGCTCTGCGGGATGAGGTCTCCTGCCTGTACGGGCACACGGCACCTGGAGTCCCGAGAACCGGAGGGTCGCAGGCAGACGCGCCCAGCGTACAGGCATCTGTGCTGAAGTGTGGAGCTGGCGCTAACTCACAGGGGAGGGAAACCGTCTGAGCCCTCCTGGCTCCGCGCCACGGCCCAGCACACACCCCCACCCCCCTCCACCCCACCCCACCCTGAGCACCGGCCACAGGCCCCGCGAAGCACAGCCAGAGCGAACACTCGGTGACTTCCCCGGGTCTCACCGGTTTCAAGTCCTGGTTGCTGGAGCACATACTGCCTGGGTGGGGATGAGCCTCGGGGTCCCCACCTTCCACTCAGCCCGTGTCTCGTACTGCACCGCTCAGGCCCAAGTGAGTGCCCATGACGTCCTGAAGGACCGAGGACAGGTCAGGTGTGTGGTGTGGGAGCGACCCACCGCCTAGATTCTGGCCAACCTGCAGAGCACACAGTCCAAATGAGCCTAAAGCAGACAAAATCATAAAGAAGAGCAAATTATTTTATACAATAAAATAGTTTTCAAAAATTGATTACTGAAAGCAAGGCAGATGACTCAGGCCTGTAATCCCAGCACTCTGGGAAGCTGAGGTGAGAGGAACCCTTGAGCTCAGGAATTCGAGACCAGCCTGAGCAAGAGCCAGACCTCATCTCTACTAAAATTAGAGAAATTAGCCAGGCATAGAGGTGGGTGTCTACAGTCTCAGCTACTCCAGAGGCAGAGGCAGGGGGATCTCTTGACCTCAGGAGGTTAAGACTGCAGTGAGCTAGGCTGAGGCCACAGCACGCCACCCTGAGCAACAGAGCAACACACTGTCTCAAAAAAAAAAAAAGAAAGAAAGAAAGAAAGAAGAAAGAAATGATTAATGAAAATAATGCTTTGAGAACAAAATACACCTTTTGTTTTTTTTTTCATTTTGCTTGTTCCGGCTGTTTTTTCCTGTGTGGTTTTTTTTTTTTTTTTTTTTTGGGGGGGGGGGTGCTCAAGAATATAAGTGCACCCGGCAGGCCTAAAAACCCCACCACCTGGTGAATGCTGCCGGCTAAGTGGAAGGATTACGGTTTGTCTCTATTTTCTTCTGTTTTCTTCTTGCCTGTATTCCCTAAATATTCTATAACGTTGTTTATTACTTTTTACAATGACATAATTTTTTAAAGTTTATTTTCATGTCAGCTTAAAGGAAGGCAGGAGGAACTGAGGAAAAGAAACAGTGTATAACTAAAAGTATTTTTTTCCCTAATAGCTCGACATTTCTCTGCAATTGGCTAAGCCAGAGCTTCCGAATCTCAAGCTGGCTGATCAGAGGACAGCCATTAATCCTCACCTGGAACTTAGCCTGTGGACAGTAGCCAGAAGAGCCATTCAAAGGACCCGTGTCCTCTGACTCGCGGGCTGCCTCTCGCTGGCATCCTCGCCCCGCTTGTAAAGGAGAGCGCACATGATACGTCCTAGCTGATTTAACCACAGCACTGCCACTGTGCAACTTGAAAGCTTCCACGGGCTTGTCAATAACAATGATTTTTAATACTTGAAAGCCGACATTCATCCTTCAAAGGTATAGACGTTTTCTTCCCATTTCCTCCAGAAAGGCCTCTCTCGGTATAATGCTACCTATGCTAAAAAAGCACAAAAATGATGAAGCTAGTGTATGATGCCCCATGATCATATTAATGTATGCAGCTATGATTTAATAATAAATAAATAAATAAATAATAAAATAAATATAAAGTATGACAATGGAGCTTAAAAAAAAAAAAAAAAAAAAGAAAGTCAGTCATTCCCTGGTGCAGCATCATTCACAGCCGTGCAGCAGAGAATGGCTAAAAGTCACTGTTTGGGAGTCAGGGAGGCCTGCCCCTCCCCGCCCCCTCCTCACTGGACCGCGAATAATTGAATTAGCTCCTCTGCCCCCCACCTGGGTGGGGGATTCCTCCCTAAACCACTGGGTCCTCACTACCCGCCCTGTGTGCTGTGGCTTCCTTCCAAACACCTGGCTTTGTTCTCCCAATGTGTCTACCAGCGACACCTCCTCAGCTTTCCCTCTTGAGAGGGTTTCAAAGGCAATTCCAAACTGTAAAGAAAACTGCAGGACCAGATCACAGCCACAGGACTCAGATCCCCCAGCCCATGAGAGCCCCCACTAGTGAGAAATCTCCATGGGTTAAGTATGTAAATGAATAACCACATGCCAGCCGCTCTTGGGAAAGGAATCATTTAAGAAAAGTCTCCAGGAATTTGCTCCAAATGAAAGTCACTTTTCCCTGACTCTACTTCTCTGTGTGGGTAGCGTGGTGGGCCACTCACCACAGCCAGCCTGGGCAGGGGGCACCAGGCTGTGATCCAACTTGGGCCAAACCAGACTCCCTGCACTAAAGGACAGCTGTGTCCCTTCGAGTACAAGCAGAGACTTGCTAAACAGAGCAAAGGATCCCTTCTTTTCAGTGTCTGCAATGGCAGCTCCTTCCTTGATCCCCTTGGGATTAGAGTTGGGACTGAGAGCTACAGTCCCAACTCCCAAAGTCTCTCTGGGAGAGAATTTGCAAGTCTCAGGTACTGTTTTCCCCGTGGGAAAACGGGACCCTCAGCAGAGGTCGGAACAAAGCATATAGTGGAATTCCTGTTTATCACGATTGTTACTGCTCATATTTCCAGAAGGTTATCTGGAATTTTTTACTCCCACAAAGACTCTCAGAAGACACTTTCCATTTACTTGCCAATAGGCACTAATGAGCACTGACTGTATGCCAGGAGGCACTGCCTGGTTATTCTGTCCACGCTGTCCCACTTCATCCTCACCAGCCAAAGTTAGTTATTATGTCTCCCACTCGGGCTAGGACGCTGAGACCCAGAGACTGTGGGGATTATTTCAGGCTCCAAGGGGGGGTCCCCATGACTCTGAACGAGCGTGAGCATGAAGGCCAAAGTCCCAAGCTCACTGCACTCCTACCACCAAACACAGTCTCCTCCAGGGTGTGCACAGGAGAAAGGGGTTGGGGCGCTGCTCTCACCCTTGTGCCCAGCCAACTTGGCTGAAGTGGACCAGAAATTCAACTAGCTGAAGAGGATCCAGCCACGGTTGAGCCTGTGCCCATCAGTACTCACAGCAAACTTCAAAGGGCCTGTGAAGATTTTTTCTTAATTGATAGAAAGGAAGTGACCACACGAGCGATTAAAATAGGACAGCACCTCCAGGATCACGGGTCCCCCCCTCCCAGTGCACAGGTGAGGAAACTCGGCGTCAACCTTGCCACACTGCACACCCTGGGCCCAGATAATTCTTTGTTGTGGGGGACGTTCTTGCACTTGACCTCTGCCCACTAGGCAAACAGCACTTCTACCCAGTCGTGACAGCCAGAGGTATCTTCAGACCCTGCCACATGTTTCCTGGGGCAAAATTGCCCCAGCTGAGACTCATGCGGGTAAAGTAACTGGGCTGTTAAATGGTAATGCTAACACCACACAGCAGTTGGAATGATAGTAATCACGACAGGATTGGTTCAGGATATATAAAGGACTTTTACAACTCAACAATAACCACAAAAATATTTAATCTAAAAGATGGGGAAAGACTTGAATAGGCTTTCTCCAAAAAAGATATACGAACAGCCAGTAAACCCATGGAAAGTTGCTCAGCAGCACCGATCACTAAGAAAATGCGAATCAAAACTACACTGAGATGCCTTCCACCTGAGGCCCATTAGAAAGCTTATTATCAAAAAAAAAAAAAAAGAAAGAAAGAAAGTGCCGGTGGGATGTGGAGAATGGAGCCTTGTCACTGCTGCCATGACTGTTAATGTAAAATGGCACAGCTGCTGTGCAAACAGTGTGGTGGCTCCTCAAAAATTAAAAATAGAATGATCATACGATCCAGCAACTCTGCTGCTAAGAGTATGCCCCAAAGAGAGGAAAGCAGAGTCTCAAAGAGACAGATATATACCCATGGTCACAGCATCATCCGTCACAATATCCCAAAGGTGGAATCTATCCAAATGTCAACAGAGGAACAGACAAATAAAATGTGCTGTATACATACTCTGGAATATTATTCAACCTTATAAAGGAACAATTTTTTTAACACAGTGCCCCTCCATTCCCTAGGGTAGAGTGCAGTGGTTGCTATAACCTCAAACTCCTAGGCTCAAATGATCTTCCTATCCCAGGCTTCTGAGTAGTTAGGACTATGATTATGCACCATCACCCTCAGCTGGGTTTTTGGGGTTTTTTTGGTAGAGGTGGGGGTCTTGTTACATTGTCCAGGCTGGTCTTGAACTCCTAGCCTCAAGGGATCCTCCAGCCTCAGCCTCCCAAAGTGCTAGGCTCACAGGTGGAGGCCACCACCCCTGGCAGGAGCCACATTCCCATAAACACTGCATCATGGATGAACCTTGAAGACATTACGCTAAGTGAAAGAAGCCAGCCACAAAAAAAGACAAATGTCACTCACATGAGATCCCTAAGGAAGACAAAACCACAGATTCAGAAAGTGGCATGGCGATTGCAGAGATGTTGAAGAAAGAGCAAAAACAGATTTTAAAAGGTTCTGGAGAAGGGGGAGATGGTGCCTGCACAGTGGTGTGAAAATACTTAATTATCCTGGACTGCACGATTAAAAATGAATTAAGTGGGGAGAAAGTGAACAAAATGGCACATCTTATGCTACATGCATTTTATTAGAATTAAAAATAAAATAAAAAACAAGGTTGGAAGTGACATCGTAAGGGCAGAAAGCTGCTTGGGTGTTCCCTTTCCCCATTTGGGGGCATTCTGTGTGACTCTGAATGGCCAGGCTGACCCCCAAACTGGCCTGCTGTGCCTGTGACCTGATCCCCTATGTGCCCCAGTCCCCTGTGCCCCCAGTCCACTGTACACCAGTCCCCTGTACACCAGTCCCCTGTGTGCCCCAGGCCCCTGTGCCCCCAGTCCCCTGTGTGCCCCAGTCCTCTGTGCCCCCAGTCCCCTGTTTCCCCAGTCCCCTGTGCCCCCAGTCCCCTGTGCTCCAGTCCCCTGTGCCCCAGTTCCCTGAGCCCCCCAGTCCCCTGTGTGCTCCAGTCCCCTGTGCCCCCAGTCCCCTGTGCCCCCAGTCCCCTGTGTGCCCCAGGGCCCTGTGCCCCCAGTCCCCTGTGCCCCCAGACCCCTGTGCCCCCAGTCCCCTGTGCCCCCAGTCCCCTGTATGCCCCAGGCCGCTGTTCCCCAGGCCCCTGTACACCTGTCCCCTGTGCCCCCAGTCCCCTGTGTGCCCCAGTCCCCTGTGCCCCCAGTCCCCTGTGCCCCCAGTCCCCTGTGCTCCCCAGTCCCCTGAGCCCCCCAGTCCCCTGAGCCCCCCAGTCCATTGCACTTGCTACGCCTCTTGTTTCCTGCAGAGCTCTGAGCACAGACATTAATGGTGGACAATACTTAGATAACTGTGATCTTCAAAGCACAATGGCTAATTTGGGGGATATCCTGTAAATCTTGAGTATCAAAGGGCAAGATGAAATCCACGGACAAGAAAAATTTAAAAACAAATTGCAGAAAAGAAGGAAAATAAAGACTTCTTCTCCTGAGCTTATGGTCTTTTGAGTTTTCAAGATGATTAAAAGAGCAGACACAGGAGAAGGTTTGATGGGATATTTTAATATTCTTGTTTATGGTGTCTTTTTGAAATTTTCTCTGTTTCGGCATAGAAAACCAGCCAATTCCCGTGAAATGAACTGGGGTAGTGGGTATCAAAGTGTCAGCCCTGGCCAGACAATGACATTGTATGGGAACTGTTAGAAATGCAAATTCTCAGTTTGTGGAAGCTAAAAAAAAAAAAAATAGAATGGTGGTTACAGAGGCTGCTAACTACAGCCAATTATGATGCATTTTATACTTCAAAATAACTAAGAGAGGACATTTCACATGTCTTAAAAGTGAGTGAGGTGACGAATATGTTAATTAGCTTGATTTAATCATTTCACATTGCAGGCATGTATCAAAACATCACATTTCATTCAATAAATGCAAGAGAGATTAAAAAGTAAGAAAGGCAAATTCTCAAGCATGACCCTTGACCTACTGAATCTTTAGAGGTGGAGCCCAGAAATCTCCATTTCAAGGAGACTTCATGGATTCTGAACCTCCCTGGGTGGAGAACTATTAAAATGCCCCAGGAGCTGCAAAATTACCTGAGATTCTCCCAACGAAAGAGATCTGTATTTTGCTCTAAATTGACTCAAAGGGCCACAAATGCTAAAAAAGGGAGAGGGGAAAGGGATGGAGGACCATGAAATACCAGGTGGTTGTAATAAATACCATGATTAATTATCCAAGATATTTGCTCACATCCTCTGACCTGAGTTTCTCCCTACAGTCTTGCTTGGAAGCTGGCTGATGAATGAAGTGAGGGGCCCCTCCAGAGTCATCGTCCTCCCCTGAAAGGCTGCAGTCCCACCTACTCCGCCTACTCCGCACAATCTGCCTGCATTTCATCAGAGGTGTGGCGCTGCCTCAGGAGCAGAGGTCCAGGTTCCCGTGAGGCTCTGCGCTGCAGTGCTGCAGGGAAGCCTTCAGTGATCTTCTCCACTTTCAGTGAATTACAGGACTCCCGTGTCTAGATTTGTGGGGTGGATATTTTCAGTTGTTCACTCAGAAGGATTTTCCTACTCTCTAACCATATCCAAATGTCCACCCTCCCCCATGCCAGGGCCTCAGGGGACACTGACTCTGCTGCCAGCTCTAGAGTGGTCAAAGCCAGTTACAGTGACCCCATTCTCCTGTCTGCATCAGTCCAAGAGGGGCCAAGAAAACATGAGGCTCAGTGTGGCACTGACCAGTTACCTGCTGGAGTCAGATAAGGAGGCGCATGCTGTGGCCACATTCTGCTGCCCTGAGGGAGCTTCCTACGGTGGCCCCACACGGGTGGCCACATGGTGGACAGACCCAAAGAATTGGAGTTCTCGTTCTCCAGGAGCCTGAAGCTTATTCAGGAGCTTCAAACCCCAAAGGAGCCCAGCCCTGGTCAGAAACTCGGTTACTGAGACAGCATTGCCAGGACATAAAGGTGGAAGTGGAAGATACTTCTCACGTCCAGCTCGCTGACCAACTCCAAGCAGGGCTGTTATCAAGAGAGGTGGAACGCAGATCAGATGGCACAAGGCCGTGGGGTCTGCAGGTGGCCTGATTCAAGTCAGCTGTCAGTGACAGTGATGGTGACGGTGGTGAGCTGTCAGGATGTCCTGCAGAGAAGTGAGTTAAGCAGAAAGATGACAGCGTTCTGTTCAGGAGGCTTGACTGCTCTGGAAGTCTGAAGGAGGGGGGCATCTTGCAAGGCCAGTGACCCAGACCTTGTCTTTGTCTTCATGGCTTAACCCGGCTCAAGCCAGTCTGCTCCCAGTTTTTGGTGACTTGTTGCACGAAGCATCCAAGTGCAACGTTCTCACCAACTACCTTCCATGGTCTGTTGGGTCCACCTGTCTTCCAAGTGTTAACAGAGCACTTCTTTTTTTTTCTAAATTATTACAGATCTTAACTTTCTCAGCCACACTTTTGAAAAGTTCTCCAGTTTTCTACTCCCGCAGCTCCTGGATTTATAAAACTAATAAGGATAACAACAATGACAGCATCTGCACTGTGGTGCTTGCTGTATGACAGGCCTTCCTAGGGGCTTTGAAAGGAAGCTGTCCCCAGAGGCCTCATTGCCTCGGTTTTACAGATGGAGACACGGAAGCACAGACAGTTTCATATGTAGGAAGCGCTAGACCCAGTGTTGGAACCCAGGAAATGGGGTCTCAGAATTTGGGACCTGAACTTAAGCAGGTATAAGCCCAGCAGCCATCTCTTCCCTTCCCAAATCTGCCTCGCTCTGTCCTTAGTGTAGTCTCCAGAACCTCCTGCCTCCCCCAGACCCTCTGTCACCCATAAGGTAATGTTCAGATTCCTTTCTTCCCCTGGACTCCCTGTAATTTTTTCAAGGGTGTAAGCAGCATCTGATTTACTGTTGTGTCTCCCAGGTTGTAATTTGGAGTCAAGAAGGTACTCAAGAAATGTTTATGCTGTGGATGACTACGTCAGGAAGAAAGGGACTCAGAGACTGATAGCCAGGGATGACAAATCATAGGCAAAAACAAGGCATTATAAGAAACTAAACTCTATAGGAAAAAACAAATAATCTAATTTTACATCAGGCAAAAGATCTGACTACAAAAGAAGACATACAAATGGCCAATGGGTATATGGAAAAATTAATCAACATCACTAATTGTAGAGGCATGCAAATCAAAACTACAATGGGAGATCATCTCACCCCAGTTAGAATGGCTTTTATGAAAAAGACAGACAGTAAATGAAGCTGGCAAGCACGTGGGGAGAGGGGAGCCCTTCTGCTGCTGGGGGAGTGTGACGTAGAGCAACCACCGTGGAGAACAGCAGCAGGTTCCTCTAAAAACTGAAAATGGAGCCAGCATGTGATCCAGCCGTCCCACTGCTGGGCCTTCACCCAAAGAAAGAAAATAACAACGTGGAGGAGACACCTGCACCCCGTGTTCTTTTCTAGCACTGTTCATAGCAGCTGAGACATGGAATCACCCTCAGTGTCCAACAACAGACAGTGGACAAATGTGGTAAATGTGCATATACAGAGGAACGCTGCTCAGCAGGAGAACGCGATCCTAACACCTACAGCCACGTAGATGAACTGGAGAACATTATGTCGCCATGAGCCATGTCTGAAATAAGCCAGACGCAGACCAACAGCAAATGTTCTTGCTCACATGTGAGAGCTAAGAAGAAACTGAACTCATGGAGACGGAAAGGGGAAAGATGGTAATCAGAGGGAGGAGGGAGACAGTGGGGGTTTGATGGGCAACAAAATACCATCATAGAGATGGAATAAGCTAGTATGTGGTAGCATCTAGGGTGACTAGTTAATAATAACTTATCACACACTTTAAAATAACTAAAAGAGAGGAATTGGAATGTTCCCAACACAAAGAAATGGTAAATAGTTAAGGGGACGGATGCCGTGATTACCCTGATTTGATCGCTACATGTTGCATGCCTGTGTCATGACATACTATGCACCCCACAAACATATACAATTATTAAGTATGCATGATAATTTTTTAAATTTTTTAAAGGGAGAATATGTATCACCAATAGAATATGGTGAATACTGTGGAACCAGCTTGCTGGGTCTGGATACCTGCCTGCTACTTGCCAGCTACATAACCCTGATAAGTCTACTGACTTTCTTCATGCCTCCGTTTGTTTGTCTGCAAAATGGGGCTATCGGTGCCCACCTCACACAGCTGACACAAGAACCAAATTAATTGACACAAATGAAACTCTTAAGCAGTAGCAGACCCAGGGTACACACCAACAAGCCATGGGCCTTGAGTCGGAGAGCCTGGCTCTTGCTCCCACCCCACCACCTGCATCCTGGGCGACCCTGGACATCTGTGAGCTGTGACATCCTCACCTGTGAACTGACAGTGGACACTCAGCAAATGTCAGCTATGCCTAGAGGGAAACTGGAGGTGAATTACTCAACCTCCCTTTGCTTTAGACCCCTCTTCCCAAAAAGTGCGTATAATCTTAGCATCATCTTCAGAATTTGCCAGGATTAAATAAATAATGCATATGAAGTCCACAACATAGTGTCCAACACAAAGTAAACGCTGAGTTAAAGCAAGTTATTGCAAATGCAACATAATAAACCAGACATCTGCCCCACGAACACACCGTCAGAACTGACTCAGGACGGAAAGTGGAGCCAGGTGAGGTGAGAGGGAACTGAAGGAGAGGGACCCCTCGGCTGGATGCCTCTATGTCACCCTGCTGACCTCAGGGTGCTGGCCAGTCACATCATGGTCAGCGTGCCAGAGCCCAGGGCAGAAGAAGAGGCAGAGGACGGCTGAGCCCAAGGCTGTGAGCACAAGCCAGGCTGCAAGGTGACTTGGGTTTCTCTTTCTCTCTTGCACTTTGAACCAATCAGTTCAACAAACCTGCTAATGTCAACCATGGTTGAAATCAATCCCTCGTGTTAACCCGTGTCCATAACTCAGAGCCACACTCCCGGAAGGAAACACCCAAAGGCAGTTTTCCCTTCCAGGCAAACACGTGTGTTCGACAACGCGAGCCCAGGTCTCAGCGACATCCCACCTCCCCGTTTCCCTCTTCCCCGCTCATCCTCCCTGCCTTTCAGACCCCCACTTCTCTGTCAGCCTGCTTCTTTCTTTCCTACTCACTGGGCTCTTGAAAAGTTCAGAGTAAAAATTTGTCATTCAATTTCATTTTTCCCAATAAAAGATGTTGTCATCCCTCCCTGTGATGATTAATTTGTTACTTATTATTATAATTGCTATTTCACATATGATTTAATATCATAAGCTATCTTGAGTTCTTTTGGAATTAGGTAAATATAAAGAAACCATAGATTAGTAGTGCAATACGTCCTACTGAAAGGGAGAGAGAATGGAGGGGGTGGGGAGGGAAGAAGCCAGCCGTAATACGAATGCCACCTGATTTTTATTCTTTCCTTAAAGTTATGGCTTTTAAAACATCGTTGATAAACCGTGGATTCAGGATATGTCCTGAGGTCTTTCTCTATCAAGAAATTCTATGACCTTCTTGAAACTGAAGGTTTTGAAACACAAAACATAAAAGTTGATGGAAGGCGTTATTATTGGATGACAGGAACCACAGTTCAAGTGTAACAGAATTTCAATCCTGTGGGGAAGGTTCTGGACGGCAGAGCCCGTGAAGCTTCAAGCTCTCCTCTGGTTTAGGCCCGCAATGCTGCAGGGCGCAAGCTGAAAGGGGGATTGACTGGAGACCTTTGGATGAACTCCAGGGTGTTCTGGCGCCCTCAGCCAAGCAAGATAGCTGCAAAATCGATACCCAGCCCCAGGGGGCCACAGAAACACCACTGGAGGGAGCTTGTTTTATTCTGTGTTTTCCATTATTGTTTAACTCAGAGGGGGAACTAGATTAGTCTATAAACATTTTCTCAAAGAAGAGGCACAATGCAATAAATGCAAATAACCAGACAATTGCATTGAAAGCAGTCTGAGGCATGTCCCCCGGGCGAGTAGAAGAGACCCCTCTGCCCACCCGGAACACCAAGTTCAGTCCAGTGCAGTGGGCAGACCCTGCCCAGGTTTGGAGACTGTCAAGCCACAGCCCTGTGCAGAATTCATTCCTTTCTGAACCACACAGACTCATTGATTTTGCAGAGGCAGAAAAGCAAAACGTCAGCAAAACAAGGAGCTCCATACCGTTAATTCCCCGTTGTTAAATGCTATGGATTTTACCCAAACCACAGACAGAGGAAAAGGTGATCTTTCAACAGAAGCATGGAGGGGCGCCCACAGTGCCAGGAGTAAAAAACATCCTCCGTGACAAGCTCTCAGCCTCCCATAAGGCAGTGACGTGGGTCAGTAGCCCCTTGCTGCACCGTCCACCTCAAGGGTCCCCCACCAGTGCAGCTCACGCAATTTCAGGGTGTGTGGGTGTGCAGGACACAGCCTGGTAGCCTCACTGCATGGTGGCACAACACCTCCAACTGGTAAAACAGCCCCCTACATACACTAGTTTACCAATCCTTTTGCTTAACAGCATTTAATATAATCCATTCTGTATAAGATACTGTACCAGTGCTGTGGGGAAAATAACTTTCCCACTTCTAAGAGTGTAAAGCCATAAATTCAAAAGTAATAAGGCATGTATAAATAATCCATGTGAGAATCCGAGCAGGACAGCCGTGAAGAGACACCATGTAGACCATTCAGGAGGAGGAGCAGGTGAGCTGCTCTGTGAGAGCTTCAGGGCAGGCCCCCCACAGCCCAGCCCCAGGATGGGACCCGTCAGGGTTTGACCACAGCCTCTCCACCTGCCGAGCAGAGCTTCTCTGAGCTTCAAGTTCTTCACCTATAAGAGAAGGATGAACCAGACCATCCACTTCATAGAGTAGCTGTGAGGATGGAGTGAGAGCGTGGATGTGGAGTATGTCGGCAAGTGCCTGGCCCTGACAGATGCTGGCCAATGTCTGCTGTTTCTATGTCATTAGCAGCCCCACCTGTTGACATCTGGAGTATTCCTGCAAGGAGGTGGCATTTGATTCAGGCCTTGAAGGCTGAATAGGACTCAGCTGTGTCCTGTGAGAAGCAGGGATGCCAGGATGCAGGAGCTGTAGCCGCAGAGCCTTGGGGACCAGGAACATGGCCCTTTGGGCAGGCAGGGATGCCAGGATGCGGGAGCTGTAGCCGCAGAGCCTTGGGGACCAGGAACATGGCCCTTTGAGCAGGCAGGGACGCCAGGATGCGGGAGCTGTAGCCACAGCCACAGAGCCTTGGGGGCAGGAACATTGCTCTCTGGGCAGGCACTCTGCCGCTGTCTCTGGGCAGGCACTCTGCCGCTGAGGGGCAGTGCGCAGGCTAGAAAGGTAAGAGCCTGCCCAGCAGGGCTCATCCTTCCCGGCAGCTCAGGGGAAGACTTCTGTACACTCAGGAGAGGGGTGCTGCTCCAAAGCTAACACTGTGGACAGAAACACCTGCAGGAGTTATGGATTGGGAAGACTTGGGAGCAGGGACCCTGTTAGGAGTCAGTAGTGGAAGCAGAAAGATGGGTGGTCTGGGGGGACAACTGAGAACTCACCCTGGACCTCAGCATGACTTAGGGTCAGCCCCTGCATGCAGGATGTTCACTGTGTGGCGAGGAAAGGGCAAATTACACAAAGCATCACTGCCAACTACTCCAGGCCTCGGTGCTAGAACTGCCCAGAGCCAGCATGATAGCCATTAGAACTGCAGGGCTCTGGGCTCTGGGAAGCTGTGCACTGAGCCCCAAGGAGGTCACCCCAGGAGGAGGCCTGCCCCCTCCCACACCTGCTCACTGAGGGAAAGTCACCCGAGGTGCTGCAGGGTGTGAGATTAGATCCTGCTTCATGACACCTGCAAGCCTAGGAGGGAGCTGGGTAGTTCTGAAGCACAGAAACAAGGGAGAAGACATCTGACGGGACCTGCAATTAGTCCCAGGGAGCAGAGGTGACAGAGGACGGAGCCATGCCCCCCCAACAGGCCCAGCCCCTCCAATAGGCCCCACCCTCTCTGACAGGTCCCGCCCCCTCCAACAGGCCCCACCCTCTCCTGCCAGGCTGCTCTGGCCTCTGCTCCTGGGGACTTCACCCTCCTGATGGCCAACATGTATGTTTTGCATGTCAGCTGTCATGACAGTAACCTCACATGTGTAAGACGTAAGGGTGAGCCCCATCAGACTCACTGGTCATCCCGACCCATCCAGGGACAGCTATTCTAGAAAGAGCGTCCTGAACAGAGTCTAGAGGACAACCAGACATCCTGGAAGTGGAGTTTCTGTGATTTCATCACTTTTTCCCCTTTTCTTTCCTTTTTCTTTTCTTTCTCATACCTTTCTTTTTCTTTTCTGTCGGACAGGTAGTGTGCTGACACCAAAACAAGGTTTGAGCAAGGCGTATTTCACATGTGAGCGTGAAAACCCAGTCATCACACATTGAACCACGAGTGTGTGAACCTATTTGATCAGGGGAGCCCTCAGTCACTGGTGTTAGAGGGCAACAGATTTGGACAGTCCAGACCTGGGCATCAGACTTGCCCTTTCCCAGCTGAGCAAGTGACTTAGCCCAAATCATTCACATCTTGGTATAAGTTTCAGGAACAGGGACTTCCTATGGGTCACTTCCCTCCCTTTCTCCTGGGAACGTGAGGCAGGATTTAGTCTACAAAACCAGCATTCAGATCTGGTGGTCACTAGGATTTGGGTAACTACTCTCCTCTTTCACCCCAGAGAAGGTGCAAAGCTAGACTCTGTGGTCAGGCTAAGACAGGGCTTGAGGCTGATCCCAGGCAGAGAGGATGGGCGGACAGGGGAGGGCCCTGGGAAGCAGGGCAGCTCGCCAGCCTCTGCTGACTCAAGTGCTCAGAGCTGTCCCTTCTCCCTGGAACGTTATACTCCTGCCTGACTAGAGAGATGAGCATGTGGCAACATTAACCTGCAGTGGGTTGGAGTTTCTCCATCCTAAGATCATCCCTAAGCCTGCCCCTGCCCTCTCTGGAACATACTTGGAGTGTCCCTGGTCTCGGCACAGATCACCCCAAGTCACAGATAATTGACAAATGCAGTACTCTGCAAACCAAGGGCAAATTCCAAGCAATTAAAAGCTGAGTCACAGCTAAACTGTAGTTAGTTTGAAATTATATTTCTTCTATAATGCAAAACACACTGAGCAGAGACAGAAAGACCAAGGAGACCTCCTGCTATTGCAAACAGGCTGGACACCTCGGCACAGCACAGCTGAAAAAGTTGACTCTTTTCAGTCAACATCTGGCATCAGAGAAATGGAATCATTTTGTCTCGTCTCTTCTGCCCGATACAAACGGCAGCTGGAGGCAGGACAATGGGACAGGCAGAAAGGAGTGTGAGCAGACTCGTGGCCCGACACTCTTTCTGATGAGCTGCAGGACTTAAATCATCAGGGTCAGAGCAGCCAGCACCATCCCTCATGGAAAAATAAGAAAAAAGGAA
Source organism: Loris lydekkerianus (assembly GCA_963574355.1). NCBI lineage: Eukaryota > Metazoa > Chordata > Mammalia > Primates > Lorisidae > Loris > Loris lydekkerianus. Next base: position 32,968 of record CAUYPK010068607.1, read on the forward strand.
ATGCCAGCTTGGAGAAAGGGGATTTCCCCCTAATCCCAGCATCAGGACAGCCAGCCCACCTGCTGCTCCAGGAGCAGAAGGCCCCCTTCTGCCACTTCATTGACCCAGCCACAGAGGATGCAAGCCCTTCAGAGAGACAAGAAGGCCCACGCACACAGTGAGAGGCTGGCTACCTCATCCCTGCCCAGACAATGCCAGGTGCCCTCCTGCCACCTGGTCCCAAAGGTGCCTCCAGAGTGATGCAGGTGGCCAAAGAGACAGACAGACTGGGGCCCTGCGCCCAGGGAGGGGGAGGCACTTCCTCCTACCCAGGCTAAGCTCCTGCATTTTTATGGCTCATTCTGACTGCAGGTGGGCCGAGCCACAGAGTCCAATGTCTCACACACACATACACACACAGAGAAGCTTCAGAGGGACAAAGAGTCTTCAATGTCATTCTGGACATGGGAACAGAAAGACATATGGGCCTCCGGTGATGGGCACAGGCAATTGGAGCCCAAGATTCAGGAGGCACAGAAAGGCTATCACCCGAGAATAAATCTGAGCGAGTCACGGAGCAATCACTTTGGATTAAGGCCACTTTTCCAGGCCCAGAAGGAACAAAGGCTATTTTCCAAAGCCCACAGAATGAATATCAGTTGTTTTTCATGACAGGACAGGCCTCTCAGAGGGAGGAAGCGGCTGTCCACACACTCAGGAGCCAGGTGGCACCCATGTGTGTGTCGAACCCTGTCGGCTTCATGTGCTGCTGGCTGGACATTAGGTCCCCTGGGGTCCTGAGAACAGAGGCCTGCTCCCCCACCCCCGGGTGACTGCTGGCCATCAGACTGGGGCTGGGGAAAAGAGGAAAATCAACTGGAAATGGTCTCTCAGCCTGCTCCCTGCTCACTGTGGCAAGCAGCCCCCCTTCCGGACTCTTTCATGCCTTTTTCTTTTTTCTTCTAAGACCAGCACCTCTTATTTCCAAACCAGAGGCCACTGTGGCTTATGCACAAGCTACCCTGGACAGCTGGGCCTGAAGCAGGACCAAACTACTCATCTGCCTTAGGAATCCCGCATCTAGGTGGGGGGAGATGGCAACCTCAGGCCTGGCCTGCCCGGGAATCCCACAGTCACCCGGTCACCATTGGAACAAACCTCCATCTCCCATCCAACTGCAGCAGGCTCTTGGCACACTGAAAACCCTTCATTTGCCATCTCTTCATTGTACCCGGATCAGATATAAGGACCTCCCGCCAGCGCTGTTATGGGGGAGCCTTGAGTTTGACTGTTCAGGGAGAACCAGACCTCTCCAGGAGAAACAGAACCAGACCTCTCCAGGAGAAACAAGCTCCTGGAGTTGTATACGCAATTCATCAAGAAAATAGTGACAGTCTTCCCAGTAATAGAAACATATTTGGCTCTGTGCTCGTAGCTCAGTGGTTAGGGTGCCAGCCACATGCACTAGGGCTGGTGGGTTCAAACCCAGCCCAGGCCTGCTAAACAATGACAACAACAGCAAAAATATAGCCCAGCATTGTGGCAGGCACCTGTAGTCCCAGCTACTTGAGAGGCTGAGGCAAGAGAATCGCATAAGCCCAAGAGTTTGATGTTGCTGTGAGCTGTGACCCACAGAACTTTACCAACAGTCAGCATTCTACCAAGGGTGACATAATGAGACTCTGAATCAAAAAAAGAAAGAAAGAAAGAAACAGAAACGTATCCCTTTCAGGAGCAAAAACTTTCTGTAGAACACTTTCTCTGAAAACCATTTCGCATTGGAGGCATGTCCTCTGCCTTCTGAAACAGGACACCCTACATGCAGTTTCATCATCAGTGGCTGTCTCCAGGTGGTTACGGTGAGCAGGTGAGCAGGTGGTTACAGTGAGGAGGACCTGCTTCATGGGCTGTGTGACTCCCAGAACGTAAACGAGATGATGTGTATCTGAACAAAGTCTGGACCCCTCCACCCCGCTGCCTCCTTCTGGCTGCCTGCTCTGCCCCCAATGCCACCTCGGGCACCCAGGCAGGGAGGGGCTGCAAGGAAAGCTGGGCGCTGCTGCCCTGAGCCCAAGGGCTTCACACGAACATGCTTGTGATAGTTCCTCCAAAGCTCCGCCCCACGTCAGATGTCAGAAATTCCTTCTTGCCGCCATAAGCGTCCTTGCCTGGAGCACACTGCTCTCAAGCCCTCACTGTCCCACTAATGAGGCTTGGTCACCTTCTCAATGTCCTCAGCAGGCCACTAGGTGGCCAACATTCTCTAGCCAGACCCTTGGCTGGCGTGGCTCTTGTGCTCTGTCTATGGAATTCCAGCAGGTACAGAAGAGCTCATTCTGCTCCTCATTTGGGAGGCAGGTCCCTGAGACTCAGCGGGACCACGTCAGACCTGGGAGCCAGGTAGCTCCGTAGGCTGGACGCAGAGGCTGACAAGTTCATCTTACTGTGAGATGGACACCCCAGCAGGCATTTTGCTTGCTATGTGAGCTGCACATCTAATCATTTGAGAACCATTCATCAAATATGATGGTTAAGCAGGTAACCACAGTTTGAGCCTTGACTTAAAGAAATTACAAAAAATACATAGCACAGGCATAGCTCACCTCATTGGGTGGTGCTTATGGCTCAAAGGAGTAGGGTGCCAGCCTCATATGCTGGAGGTGGCAGGTTCAAACCCAGCCCCAGCCAAAAAAAAAAAAAAAAAAAAAAGAAAGAAAGAAAAGAAAAGAAATTCCAGGGGAGGTGTGGAAAGAGAAAGGGAAATTATGGCCCCTGAAATAGGGTGCAGAGGCTTGTACAGACGGGAGATTCACTTTTCAAACACCAAACTGATTATTCTTTTCAATGTCCAGCATGTTTTACTTTTTATTAAAAAATAAACAAATTCACATCTGCTGTGAGTCAAACATCCCCTGCTAGTCGTTGTCTTTTGCAGGGATGCAGAAATGTTCCCCAGAATGTTCATGAGAAAAGAAAGATGCTTGTTGCAACTCTTTGAAACAGCAAAAAATTGAAATGACCAAACGTGTATACCCAGTTCAGGAGAAGCAAGTCAGATCCACACTGATGGTGAAGGTCACGGTCGTCAGAAGGGGAGTGCAAAGGTGATGGGGAGACCCTCAGGACAGCTGGAGGAGGCGAGAGGAAGTGAGATGTCTGGGAGGTAGACATTATCTGTTTCTTTAAATATAAAAAATAAGTGAAATATTTATCTGGGACAGAATCACAGAAATTGTTGACAGTAAATGCCTTTGGTGAAAGGAGCTAGAGAAGGGGGCTTTTACTTTTTATTTTGCATTATCCTATTAAATACTTGAATTTTCGATCTTTATACCCATATACTGGGGAGAAAATTGACACATTACATAACTCAGGTATACCGTCCCCCAAATCAGCCAGCTGCACCCTGATGAGTGTGAGGCTGGGGAGGGGGAGAGTGTGTAAGTGGGACCTCACCCCTCACCCATTGAACAGTGCCCTCACTGTCAGGCAAGCTCTTGAGACTATAGCAGCCTCTGTGAAGACAAGTTTCTCTATGTCCTGTGTCCCGCCAATGTGGCATCTCAGCACCTGGGGAGCTCCAATGTCCTCAGGGGCCCACGTCGGTCACCTAGGCCCTCCCAGTCTGTGCTTGTGGCACCAGTCCTCCTGCTGCCTGGGGCTCACCCTCAGCCTTTGTGGCATGGTCAGCCAGTGCTTCTGGGGCCCGCAGTCCAGGTCTCCTGCCTCCAGACAGACTGACTTTCTAACCCCAGGCAACAAGGCGGGCCTCCTCAGCACCCCCGGGTGGTCTTGCTGAGGTGTGGGGGCCTGCAATGCCCCTCCACTCCAGCCAGGGAACCTGTGAGCCTGACCAGATAGCTTGTCTGGACCCTGCCAAGGAGCTCTCTCCCTCACAACCCAACTGGACGCAGCACAGGCCCAGCGCTGGGCCCCTTGCACAGGCCCTCTGTTTCCACGGTGGACTCTGGAGGAGACAGCCTCTAACTCTGATTTTGTGGGGCCCCCAGCTCTGGGCAGTTCTATAGCTCACTGCCCAGGGCAGTGCACAGTCTCCACTCTATCTCTCTCCTCCTGCCTGGCGGCAGCTCCCCACATAACACTCCTATTGTAGATATATTATTCTTTTTAATCAATAGCAATACTTAGTAAATATCTCTAATATTTTAGAGATATTTAAACAAGTACTTAGAAAAATCTACTATTGTCCATTTAATCCAAAGGAATAGTTCAAATATGAAACAGTCCAGCCACAGTGAGTGTGACACACAGTGGGTGTGACTGCACAGTCTGGAAGGACAAGAGGCCTTGCAAGGGGCTCTGTGTGACCCTGGCACTGTGTGACTTGGCTCTAATGAAGGGGGCAGGGCAGGGAATGCACGTGGCAGGTTTAGAGAACAATCAGGTCACTGTGGGACTCTAACCTCTATATTACCCACGTAAAACACCCAGGACGGAATGAACACCCAATTCATTTTTTTTAACTTTTGTATTTTGAAGTAATTGTAGATTTACATAATGCTCGTGATCTTGACAGAGAAAAGTTTTTAAAACTTAAAAGTTTTTTAAATGTTTTTAAAAAGTTTTGATAAAATCCAAGTTGCCCATTTTTTTTCCTTTGTGGTTTGTGCTTTTGGTGTAAGGTCTAAGAACTCTTCACTTAACCATAGGTCCCGAGATTTTCTATTTTATTATAAAAATGTACAGTTTTACATTTTACACTAAAGTCTTTGATACATGTTGAGTTGATTTTTACATAATGTATGAAATTTGGGTCAGAATTCTTAAAAAAAAAAAAACACATGGATGTCCAATTGCTCCAGCTCCCTTTATTGAAAAGGCTATCTTTGCTGCCCATTGTCAAAAATCAGCTGCCACAAAACTGAGAAATCCAGGAGTCAATCCCTCCTAAAGTAATGATTAAACTGGCAAAAAAAAAAAAAAAAAAAAAAAAAAAAGGCAAGTGTTTTCATAATCGTAACTATTAATGGGCTGAAATAAATGGGGCACATTCAGGAAATAAAATCACTTTTACCTATTGACTCTATCACTAGTGCCCTGGACGGTTCTCTCTTCCTTTTACTGGATGAATTTCCTGGCTGATCTCACAGCTTCTGGATTGCTTTTGAGTTCACAGGTAGGTCCTGTCTCAATAATTACCACTCACTTTCAAGTATTTAAAGACCCAACCTAGTCTAAATGAAAACTTCAATCTTGGCTCCGCGCCTGTCACTCAAGCAGCTAAGGCACCAGCCACATAGACCTGAGCTGCGGGTTTGAATCCAGGACCCAGGCCGCCAAACAATGACTGCTGCAACCAAAAAATAGCCAGGCATTGTGGTGGGCGTCTGTAGTCCCAGCTACTTGGGAGGCGGAGGCACGAGAATCACGTGAGCCCAGGAGTTGGAGGTTGCTGTGAGCTGTGATGCCCCAGCACCCTACCCAGGGGGACAGCTTGAGGCTCTATCTCAAAAAAAAAAAAGGAAGAAAGAAAAGAAAACTTCAATCTTATATTCAATTCAAAGTTTTCTCTCTTCCTAGGTATGTTCTGTGGTTTGGATTTCTGCCAATAGTTAAGGGATCTTTCTCTCCTGCTTGCTGCCTTTCTTTCTCTTATTATTAGTCTGAATGTAGGAGGATCAGAAAGCAAAAGTACAAGAAATTGAATTTATTTAGCCAACCCTATGGTATTGCTATCTTTACAATATTGTGCTTTCCTATTTATTTAGATATTTTTAATTTCTTTGGGAATTATTTTATATTTTTCAGTTTACAAGTCTTGCACCTTCTTAAATTTATTGTTAATATTTTATTTTTATGCTATTACAAATTAAAATATTTTCTTTCTTTTTTTATTAATAGTCTAATTTTATTTTTTTTATTTTTTTTTTATTATAGAGAAAAATATGCACCATAGATGTGGCCCGACCCATTACCTTCCCTCCATCCAAACCTCCCCCCTTCCTTTCTCTTCCTTGGCCCTTTCCCCATAGTCTTGTGCTATAGTTGGCTTATAGCCTTCATGTGAAAGCTATACTTTAGCTTAATAGTAGGGCTGAGTACATTGGGTACTTTTTCTTCCATTCCTGGGATACTTTGTTAAGAAGAATATATTCCAGCTCCATCCGTGTAAACATGAAAGAGGTAAAGTCTCCATCTTTCTTTAAGACTGCATAGTATTCCATGGTATACATGTACCACAATTTGCTAGTCCATTCGTGGGTCATGGGCACTTGGGCGTCTTCCATGACTTAGCAATTATGAATTGGGCTGCAATAAATATTCTGGTACAGATGTCTTTGTTATATTGTGACTTTTGGTCTTCTGGGTATAAACCTAGTAGAGGAATTATAGGATCGAATGGCAGGTCTATTTTTAGGTCTCTAAGTATTCTCCAAACATCCTTCCAGAAGG
>CAUYPK010068608.1:0-22297 GCA_963574355.1 Loris lydekkerianus
TGATCATGAAGGGATGCTGGATATTATCAAAAGCTTTTTCTGCATCAATTGAGAGAATCATATGGTCTTTGTTTTTTAATTTGTTTATGTGCTGAATTATACTTATAGATTTACGTATATTGAACCAGTCTTGAGACCCTGGGATAAAACTGACTTGGTCATTTTGTATAATTTGTTTGATGTGTTGCTGGATTCTGTTTGTTAGGATCTTGTTGAATATTTTAGCATCAATATTCATTAGTGATATTGGTCTATAATTTTCTTTTCTTGTTGGGTCTTTTCCTGGTTTGGGGATCAGGGTGATGTTTACTTTATAGAATGTATTGGGTAGTCTTCCTTCTTTTTCTATATTTTGGAACAGGTTGAGTAATATAGGTACTAGTTCCTCTTTAAAGGTTTGGTAGAGTTCCAACGTGAAGCCATCTGGTCCTGGGATTTTCTTTTTAGGGAGATTTTGTATAGTTGATGCTATTTCAGAACTTGATATTGGCCTATTCAACATTTCCACTTGATTCTGGTTGAGTCTTGGAAGGTGATGTGCTTCCAAGTATTGGTCAATTTCCTTCACATTTTCATATTTCTGAGAATAAAGTTTCTTGTAATATTCATTAAGATTTTTTTTAATTTCTGAGGAGTCTGTTGTTATTTTGTCTTTGTCATTTCTGATTGATGAGATTAGAGATTTTACTCTTTTTTTTCCTGGTTAGGTTAGCCAAAGGTTTATCTATTTTATTGACCTTTTCAAAAAACCAACTTTTTATTTATTGATCTGTTGTATAATTCTTTTGTTTTTAATTTCATTTCATTCTGCTCTAACTTTGGTTATTTCTTTTCTTCTGCTGGGTTTGGGGTGGGAATGTTCTTCCTTTTCCAGTTGCTTGAGATGTCCTATTAAGTTGTTAATTTCCTCTCTTTCCATTCTCCTGAGGAAGGCTTGCAGTGCTATAAATTTCCCTCTTACGACTGCCTTTGCGGTATCGCACAGGTTTTGATAATTTGTGTCTTCATTGTCATTTGTTCCAAAAATTTGGCAATTTCCTTCTTAATCTCATCTATGACCCAGCTATCATTGAGCATAAGGTTATTTAACTTCCATGTTTTTGTATGAGTATGCAGATTCCTGTTGTTACTGAGTTTCACTTTTATTCCATGGTGGTCTGAGAAGATGCAAAAAATAATTTCTATTTCTTTAAATTTACTAAGGTTAGACTTGTGACCTAAGTTGTGATTGATTTTGGAGTATGTTCCATGGGATAATGAGAAGTTTGTGTATTCAGTTTTGTTGGGATGAAATGTTCTGTAAATGTCTGCTAAATCCAAATGTTGGATGGTTAGGTTTAAATCTAAAATTGCTTTGCTCACCTTATTGGAGTATCTATCCAACACTGCCAAAGGAGTGTAGAAATCTCTGGAGTAAATCAAATTGCTCATGTCTGTTAGAGTTTTTTTTATAATTTCAGGCACATTCTGGTTGGGTTCTGGAGCTGGAGTAAATCAAATTGCTCATGTCTGTTAAGAGTTTCTCTTATAAATTGAGGCGCATTCTGGTTGGGTGCATAAATATTAATAATTGAAATCTTATCATATTGAGTATTACCCTTAACAAATATGAAGTGAACATTCTTCTCCTTCCTTGCTTTTGTTGGTTTAAAGCCTATTGTGTCTGCAAATAGAATTGCAACAGCTGCATTTTTCTGATTACCATTTGCCTGAAATATGGACAACCATCCTTTCACCCTGAGTCTATATTTATCTTTTAAAGTAAGTTGTGACTCTTGTATGCAGCAAATATCTGGCCTGAGTTTTTGTATCCAGTCAGCTAACCTGTGCCTCTTTAGAGGACAGTTTAAGCATTTCACATCAATGGAGAATATAGATAAGTATGATATAATTTTGGATATAAAGTTTTTCGAATGTCCATTACATTTTTAATCCTTTCACCACTGTGGAAGTTAGAGTTTCTAACTTTTGATCTAGAGATCAAAAGTTTCTGAGTGAGTTTACTTTTGTGGTAGAGAATTGGGCTGGTTATTATGGAGGATAGGTCTATGAGTATACTGAAAAGCTAGTTTGGTTATTCAAATTTCTTCAACATATGAATCTCATTAAAGTATTTAATTTCTCCATCATAAATGAAACTCAGTTTAGCTGGGTACAGAATCCACGGTTGAAAATTATTTTGTTTTAGGAGATCAAAAGTCAATGACCACCCTCTTCTGGCTTGAAAAGTTTCAGCAGAGAGATCTGCAGTCATTCTAATATTCTTCCATTTGTAGGTAATGGATTTCTTATGTCTGGCTGCTTTCAGAATTTTCTCCTGCATATTAACTTTAGTGAAGTTAATTAATATGCCTGGGGGATGTCTTATTTGGATTGAGTCATGCTGGGGTTCTGAAACTGCTATCTGAATTTCAGAATCTCTTGACATGTCTGAAAAATTCTCTTTCACAATTTCATGGAGAAGGGACTCTGTGCCTTGAGATGCCACTTTATCACTTTCAGGGATTCCAATGAAGCTGATATTAGCCTTCTTTGAATTATCCCAGAGCTCTCTGAGAGAATGGTTCATTTTTGCTCTCCATTTCTCTTCCTCTTTGAGAGTTTGGGAGCATTCAAAAGTTTTGTCTTCAATGTCAGAAATCCTGTCTTCTGCTTGGTCCACTGTGTTTCTGAGGGATTCTACTATATTTTTCAGATCTTTGAGGGCTGCAAATTATTGCTTCAGTGTGTCAAAATCTTTGGTGGTTTTGTCTTTAAATTCATTACATTCTTGAGAAAACTTTTGAATTTCTCCTCAAATTTCTAATTCTGACTTTTGAATTGCCCCTTGAATTTCTAATTCCAAATTTTCCTGCACTCTATTAATCTTGTTTGCAATCCAAATTCTGAATATGATTTCTGACATCTCAGCCAGCTGTTTATGAATGGGTTCTTCAGTTACATCTACCATATCTTTCGTTGGGAGGGTTGATCTATTCTGGATATTCATATTACCAGAGTTTTTCCGCTGATCGCACCCCATGGTTATTTTACACCATTTGACTTTTCTCCTAAAGCTTTTTGAGGATTCGTACATTGCTACGGGCTAAGAAAGTGGGCACCTGTTTGATGTGGTGGTGCTAAGTGGTACTGTCTTGTTTTCAGCTGGTCTCTATCTGACCCTAGTGAAACAGTTACTCTCTGTTGGAGTCTCTGCTGTGCAGAAATACCAGCAATTAAGTCACCCTGCTCCACATAGGTAACAATTGGAAAAGGAAAATCAAACCTTCCTACAACCACACACCCAGGGCACCACTTGGATAGTCCTCATGTGATTAGCTCAGTTCAAGAGGTCCAAATCATTTGTCTCAGTCAGCACCTGTCTCAAGTGGGAGAGTTTCAAAGGTCTCTGGCTACTAGATCGAGAGATCTTCTGATAACTCAAATATGACTTGCTCCAGTGCTCCATGAAGTCAGGAGGACCCACCCAGCAAATAGATTAGTCTAGGAAAGTTGATGCCTCCTTCTCTATCAGTGACACACAGTCACTGATAACCCTGCACGTCTATGACCCAGTTGCCTCCAATGAGCAGATACTCCAAGGGTTTGCACCTGCCTGAATCACAAGGAAATCTATATCTGCTCAGCCATGCCACTGCTCTCTGCCTCTATCCAGCAGGGTGAGGTGAGGCCTGATAACCTTGGGTGCTTGATGAAGGCTGGGGCGTGTTCACTCAGTTCCAGCCCCACCCCTATTGATATTACTGACAGAAAAGTACAGAACAACTTTGTGGGAATTTGTTTTTGTCCCTGCTTAATTCCCCTGCAGTTGAGAAGCTGTTTTGAGTTTCCAGAACCTGTGCCTCAGGCCTGTCTTTGCTCCTGAAGGTTTGTATTTGCAGCATGGTTAGCTGTCAGTTCTAGCCTCCTGCCTTCCTTTGTCTACAGGCTAATGATCCCCTGAGGGTTGGGTGTGTCTTAGGCTCCATAAAGTGGTCCTCTGGGTCAGCCCGCCATGGGAATATCCAGGGCTCTGCATGTGCATTTTCTAGTCCCCACACTCCACCCAGGCCTGTATCGCCTCAGGCAAACCCTTTACTCACGGGGCCTGCGTTTCCTTCCCAGATCTGTTCTGCCATGGTTGCCACCTGAGAAGATGCCCAGCCTCCTTTGGTTGCCCAGACAGACAGGCGGTGTGGCTTTGGAATATCCGAGGATGAGCCTATTGTTGCCAAAAACGACTGCTGCTCTGCGCCGTGGAGCACAGCCACTCTGGCATGGTTCCCTCTCAGCCGACTGTCCTTTCCTCACTCCTGTGCTGCAGAATTAGCACTGACCAGCTGTGTCCAGGCCCTGTCCACATCCCTCAAGAAATCACCCAAGAATCTGGATACCTGGGGGGCAGGCCTCCAGACCTCAGAGTGAAGGTGAAGGGGAGTGGTGGGAGCTCAGAATTACAGATAGAGACTATATACAGTTTTATACAGTTTTATGCCTGGCAGGAGAATGCTGTGGCACCCTAGTAGGGGAGGTAGGTCAGTTTTTAGAGGGTCTCTCCCATGTAGTGTAATGGGAGGACCTTTGAACTCTGCTCGTTTGTTTGTGGGGCACTGTGAGCCATTCTCATGGAGGAGGGGGACTCCCGTCTGCTTGGTGATGGATTTTGTACCTTTTGTTTGTATCCTTGGGTTCGCAGCTTGCCTCAGCGGGGTTGATGTGTGTTCTTCAACCTTCTCTCTTGGTGCAGCTCTAATCTGCCATGTTACTTGCTAAATTTCTGTCCTTTAACTCTCCTTCTGGATGAGAGCCTCTGTGGAAAGCTGGCTTCAGTCAGCCATCTTGTCTCCACTCCCAAAATCTGCTTTCTGATCATCCATTATAGCTAAGAGTTTCACTGAATTGCTTCCAACTGTTCAACTAGGTGAGAAAGAAAATTGTTCTTCCATCATGCACGGCCTGGGTAGAGAGCAGGCAATGACACGTAAGAGCAAGGGCAGGAAAGTTGTGCATAGTTCAGAAACCCCTGCATGGGAGGCAGTGTCTGGACACATCTTATCAAATTTTTAATTAGAAAAATGTCTGTATCAAAGATTTCTGTTGTGAGATATTGTTTATTGGGGGTTTGAAAAAATGTACATGAAATATCACTAAAATTTTTCAGGAAAAATTTTAAATTACTAATGATTAGTAGGATAATGGTAAAGAATAATGCCAAGCACACAGAGTGAAATATATATTTAATTCACTCAGATTAATAAATGATTAATTTTGTTTGAAATGATAAAAAGTGAATTTTAAAAGTTTCTCCCCCAAATCAGCTTTATAGGGGAAAAGTAGGTTGCATTACACATTAGTAAACAAAAATAAAAATAACACTTTTGTTTGTTTTTGTTTGTGGGGGGGTTTGTTTGTGTGTGTGTTTGGTTTTCTTTTTTTCTTTTAGAAAATTAGCAAATTGTTTCTGAGAGTAAAATACATGCCTCATTATCTGAAATTATTTGCTTTTAATAGTCGTAGATCTACAAACTGTACTATTCCTTGAAAAACCTAATTTTAATAAATGATAAAAATCACATTATTGCCATAGTCCTTTATGTGAAAAAAATCACAAACACTGACATTATAAGAACATAATAAAATTTAAAATTAATAAAATTACAAAACTACTATTTCAAGTATCTACTATGTGCCAGAAATGCTATATTTATTTTCTATAATCCTCAAAAGTACTGTTCATCCAACTACTTTGATTTTTGTCTATTTTATACTTTAGTAATTACTGATGATTCTGTCTCAAGAATATACCACGAATGGTTGCCAATCTACCAGACCCTCTAACTCCCTTGCTGCCCTGTATCTATCCTCCCGTACTATTGATTCTCCACGTCAGTGCAAGCAGATGTCCTAAAATCACAACTAAATCAAATCCTTTAATGGCTAACCATGACCATAGAAACATAACACAAATGACTTCCTATGGGATTCTCACTCTGTCTACTCTCCTCACCTCATTCCAAGCTACTCTTCTTTCTTTTTTTTTTTTTTTTTCTTTTTTTTTTTTTTTTTTTCAGTTTTTGCCAGAGCCAGGTTTGAACACATCACCTCTGGTAAATGGGGTCAGTGCCCTACTCCTTGAGCCACAGGCACCACCCTCCAAGCTATTCTTCTTTAGTGGCTAAGTTACAAACACTCCTTATTCTCATATTGTCCTAAAACACCTGTTCCAACTTTACCTTTTGTAAAAGTACCGTGCTTTCCTTGCAGTGATACTTATGCTATTCTTGGCATTTTAGCTCTCAGACTCTGCTTACACCTCTCCACATAGAAAGTTCTTCCTCAAGGGTGGCGTCTGTGTCTCAAGGAGTGGGTGGTGGGTGGGTGGGTTCAAGCCTGGCCCTGGCCAAAACTGCAAAAAAAAAGTTCTTCCCCAAGTGAATTACCTAAAGTAGAAACAACTCCATACTTTTATTATTCTCTATCTCACTCGCCAGCAGGTAATCTCCATTGTACTTTTTACAGTTGGCCATATTATTTTTGCATTTGTTGATTCATTCTTATCATTTGATAAAATATATTATCATTCAACATATGTACAAACTAAATATTTTCAAACAAAAAAAAATTAAGAGAGTTTATCCTGAGGAAATATTAAAGAATGCACTTAAAAAAGAGATAGTAAACCCAGAAAAAGAGCAGAATTAAAACAAATTAATTAAAGATATTTTTATAGTGATGACCAATTACATTTACAGTATTTAAAAATGATTAAAAGAGAATGACTTGTGTATTCTTAAGAAAATTTCTTTTAGGGCGGTGCCTGTGGCTCACTGGGTAGGGTGCCGGCCCCATATGCCAAGGGTGGCGGGTTCAAACCCAGCCCCGGCCAAACTGCAACAAAAAAATTGCAGGGCATTGTGGCAGGCGCCTGTAGTCTCAGCTACTCGGGAGGCTGAGGCAAGAGAATCATGTAAGCCCAAGAGTTAGAGGTTGCTGTGAGCCGTGTGATGTCATGGCCCTCTACCCAAAGGGGGTACAGTGCGACTCTGTCTCTATCAAAAAAAAAAAAAAAAAAGAAAATTTCTTTTAAACCCAGAGGGAGTACACAATGTCAAGAAAAAATGTGCTAATAAGGAATATAAATCTAAATAGAATTTTCATAATTGCATAAGTTAAATGAACATTTAAAACATTCCTTTTCAACAAACCATAAATTAGAAGCACTTGTTTTCAGATCCCAAAGGACCACACGATACATACTATACATAAACTCTTCCAGAGAATAAAACAGAAAATTCTCCCCTAATTCCTTAGGTTATTATTACCTTGACAAGAGAATATTGTAAAAATTTGATAGCCTCACAAATTATAGTTAAGTGTCATAAGGGAACATAGTTGCAAAATTTCTAAACATCTAGCATGTTGACATAGTATATAAAAATAAAATACATTGACAAAACTGACACATTTTCTAAGAATTTAGAGGCAAGCCAGTATCAGAAAAATCTATCAATGTCAGCCAGCACATTAATTGATTAAATTACATTTCAAAAAGTTTATTTTACAAAATTCAATACATTCATAGTAAAACATCAAGCAACTCAGAATAGAATAATGTGCTCTTAACTTCTGAAATTGAGCCTTAAGAATCTTACAGAAAATTAATTCTGATTTGGGAAACATTTCTGCAAAGTGAGAAACAAGGCAAGGATTACTGTTGTCACTCCTTCGATTCAACATTTAACAAAGTGGCTAGTGAAAGCATTAAAAAAAAAAAATAGAGAAATGATGATTGCCATGGTACTAATAAAGATAGAAAGGAGAGAAACACAGATTCAGGAAGAGAAAGAGAGAGAGGAGATAGTGAGGAAGGGAATGATTTCTGAATTTTATAGACATAACCCTTACAAAAATATATAGATATACAATGAAAATAACAAAATTAATAAATTGTGATGTATAAAAGGAATGACATACAAAAAAATAAACAGCATTTCCAATGATAAAATATCAAAGTAAACTCTATTTACAGTAGTCATAAAATTACTTAGGAGTCCAGAAGTGAGTTTTCAAGATATGTGTAAACTGTCATTGTAAAAATTTAGTTTATTGAAAGATATATAAGACCACCTAAAAAAATTCATGAGTAGAAAGGCTCAATTTTATTTAAAAAGTCAATTCTCCCCAACTTAAGCCAAATTTTTGCTATGGCTTCCATCAAAACCCCAATATTGTTTTCCTGTGGTAATCAATTAGTTGCCTTTAAAGTTCATATAGAATAAGTAATGTCAAAGAAGAACTAAGATAAAGAAAATAAGAAATAGAGTATTGTGGCAATATGCCCATTTATTTATGACATATTATCTGATAGATAATACAGTGTGGTACTGATGCAGGAGCAGATAAATATTAATAGTTCAAAGGAAAAGGACAGAGTTCTCAAGGAAGATCTGAGCACCCATGAATCCTGGAATACACTGAGATACGTCAGGTCAGTGGAAAAAAAATAACTTGTTCAATAAATAATATTGGGATAATTCACTTTTGACTACTTATGCTAATATCACTCACAAAACAATAAAATTCAAGGCAAAAAAAAATTGGCTTGTATTTTGGAATAGATGAAAGAATAATGACTGTCTAGACTCTAGAGTGACTGATTTAAATAGAACTTTTTTTTTTTTTTTTTTTTTTTTTTTTTGAGAAAGTATCACTTTATGACCCTGGCTAGAGTGTCATGGCATCACAGCTGACAGCAACCTCAAACTCTTGGGCTCAAGCAATTATTTTGCCTCAGCCTGGCACTGGCCATAACACCCAACTATTTTTAAAGATGAGGGCTCCCTTTGGCTCAGGCTGGTCTTGAACTCCTGAGCAAGGGCAATCCACCCACCTCCACCTCCCAGAGTACAGGGATTACAGGCGTGAGCTATCATGCCGGGCCTTGAATAGAATATTAAAATATCAAACATCAGAAATTTCTTGCCCTCTAGCAATGTACATGTTGTAACCAAAGTGTGTGTGTTGGGGGAACTACACCAAAACTAGGGTATAGTTGAAAAGTAAAACAACTTGAAACTTACAGAACAGGTTTTAATTGACTGAAAGCACATTCTGAATATAGCCTGGCGCACACCATTAAGGGAAGTGTATTACAATGCTAAGTGTTGGTGAGAATGAAGAATTTTTTAGATATCTAGCATTAAAATTTAGTGCAAAGTCATTAAAGGGTACTTCAGGAATCTTTGGTAAAACTGAATTTATGCACATGCTGTTTTTAGTGATTTTTTCTCAAGGTATAAGCTATCCTGGCAACTCAGTGCAATCCATAGTCCAGCAGCAGCCCCAGCACCAGAGTTTGTTACAAATACAGCCTGTCAGGCCTTACTCTTGACCTACTGAATCAGAATCTAGAGTGTAACAAGATCCCCTGGCGATTTGTATGCACATTAAAATTTAAGAAGCACTGTCCTACAGAACCTTTGACATACCAGAAAGTATGTAATAAAATGTCCATTTATTCCTAAAAAGACACATTGAAAAACAACACAAATATCAATTTATAAGGAAAAGGATGAATAAAATGAAATGTACTCACACGATGAAATATATAGGGATTAAAAACATGGATTACATCTATAGTCTAACCACGGATCAATTAAAAATCCATTCTTGAATAATATTAATAACATTGAATGGAACACCAAGTCACAACAATAAGTACATTATTATAACTTTTACATAAATTAAAAATAAAACAAAAATGCTATAGGATTCATAAGTAGAAATACAAAGATAGAAAACATACACTCAAATGCATGTCAGTGAATTATGTCTGGGAATGAAATCTTGGAGAAAAAGGTAAGAAATCTACACCTTTTCAGTGTCATTTTAATTTAAAAATAAGAAGATATTGAAAGATGTCATCATTATTTCTTTATGTTTAATGATAACAGTATTAGTGCTTTTGTTACAGTGGTCTTATATATACACTTTTCTAAATATAGTTTTAGTTAGAAAAATTGGACAAGGAATATGGGACCATTCACAGAAAAACAATATGAAGACAGCTAAACATATAAAAAGCTGCTCAATCTTCCTAGTTACATAAATCTAAAATAATGAGAGATGATTTTTTTCAGTTGATTGGCAAAAGAAAAAAAAAAAAAAACGCTTGACAAACAATATATGGTGAACTAAAAAAATTATATATTCTTTATGGCCATGTAAATTTGCAAAGCTTTAAGTTTGGTTAATATCTACCAAGATTTCTTTCTTTTACTTTTTTAAGCAGATGATAATATTTATTGCCTCTTTCATGATGTTTTCTTAATAGTTTTTCTTTTTTAAATTTCAGGTTAAAGTGAGAGTGCAAACAACCAAGTCACAATATTTGAATTTGTTAGGTAAAGTCCCTCTTGTAGTTATGTCCCTCACCCCAAAGATGTGTCATACACCCCTACATTGTGCACGTTCAGTGGGATCACACCAATCTCCCCTCTACTTTCCCCTTTTCCTTATTCCCCCTGTCCCCAACTTGAATTAAAATGAGATTTTTCTCCTCTGTGGGTGTGACTTAGATCATGTACTGGCTTTATATTAGTATTAAAGACACTGGATATTTTCTTTTCCATTCTTATGATACTTTACTGAGAAGAATGTGTTTTAACTCAATCCAGGTTTATACCTGGGAAGCAATCAAGATGTCCTTCAGTAGGTGAATGAGTAAATCAATGGTATTACAGTCAGACAATGGAAGATTAGTTAGCAGAAAAAAATAAATGAGCCATCAAACCATAAAAAGGTATGGAGGAAACTTAACTGCACATTGCTAAATGCAAGAAGCCAATCTGAAAAGTCTTCATAGTGAATGATTCCATCTGTACACTCTGGAAAAGCCAAAACTACGGAAATGTCAAAAAGGTTAATGTTTGCCAGGGGTTAGAGGAAAGGAAGAATGAATAGATGGAGCCCAGTGGCTTTTTGGGGGGCAGTGAAAGTACTCTGTGTGATTTTACAGTGATGAATACTTGTCATTGTACATTTGTTCATACCCATAGAAGGCACAACACAAAGAGTGAACCCTGATGGAAACTATGAGCCTTGGATGATTGTGATGTTTTAAGTTTTTGAATTTAATGAATGTACTACTCTCATGGGAGATGTTGAAAATGGGGAGTTTGTGCATGTGCAGGGACAGGGGATATGTGGAAAAATCTCTGTAATCTCCTCCCAACATTTCTGTGAAACCAAAAGTGCTCTAAAAAATAAAGTCGTAAAAAAGCTGTTGTTGTAGCTCCTAAGGGGGTCAGTAAAACATGGACAGTACATCAATTCTGTGAAGGATAGGAGTGCTCAAAGATGATGGGAAACTTTAATTTTGACTTTTTGAATTTCTTTTTAATTCCACAAGAATTTTTATAGATTTTGAATTTAGAAAAATTATCATTTGTGAAAATATTTACCGTTTTAATTTCTTCATATATAATGTAAATATTATTTTTGTAATATACTTCTTTTAAGTTAACACATAAGTCTCTCATGTCCTCTCATATGGTAAATACAAAATAGCACATTGTTACTATCATGGAAAAATGCCATGGAAAAAGGAAGGTGTTTTATTTGGAATGTATTAAGCTCTCAGAATATAATTAGATAGGAAGTCTAATGAATCTCTGTAGTTCTTCTACACTTGAAATGAAATATGTAAAATCACTTCAGATCCTATTAGGTGTCCTTCTTTGTTGGAAGTAAGGGAAATAAGAATGCAGTTGAGGTGGAGATCTTCACCTACGTTGTGGATTTTTATTGTTTCATGAGAAAATATAGTCATTGTATTAAGGAATTCAATAGATAAGACATTTTCAGCTATCATTAATATTTAAATTTTATGATTTATTTAACTTTGAATCCTCAGTAATAGCTAAGCATCATGATTTATTTAAACTGATAATATTACATTGGATTTTAAAATTTAACATTAATCAAATTAAATCTAAATCATTAAATCCACTGTTATTGGAGAAGAATTATGAAGTATCAGGGAGATGAGGAAGGAGTACAGTCAGAACTTCTTAAATACAAAACAGCACTCTAGTCATTCTTTTATATGAATATATGTAAAGTATTAATTTGTAGAATGAAGAGACTACATTTTCTTACTTAAATTTGTCTGCAACTATCTTAATATTAAACTATGTTCTAAATAAATTATTTTATTGATGACTAGTAAAATTCATTATGCATATATACACATATATAGATGTAAAATTGTTTTATTGTTTAATTACAGGATGATTCTCATATGAATATATCTATATTATAGATAGTCACTGCATTATTTAGTATTCCTTGAATACTATGTAATTGTACATTGTGTATAGCCAAAATTCTTTTCTTCCACAGGACAGAGAATGAAATGAAATAGTACGATTTCTTTCCCATCTTATTGTTGTTTCCTGACAAGTAAATAACAAGTGTCATCAACTTTACTTTCAGGATCTTAGTTATGATGATTTCCCTTCATGTAATAAAATATCATTTTATGTGAGTTTACCTCTTTTATTCTGCAGTCACTGACCTACTCTGCAAAATACAATATCTTAGAGTATTTCTTAGACTGTACTTCCAGAAATGTCATTACAGTATAAGAGAATTGGCATTTTCTGTGCCAAGTTGTCATTCCTAATAATACTGCATCTAAGGAAGTGAAGCTGGGAGAAATAGCTTAGCAGAGTGGTGAAGGACAGGTTGCCACATTGGTAAATAACAGTTATTTGTGGGATGATGATCTCACCAATAGGGCTCATCTCCTCTTCTCCTCCTTCACATTAGGATATTCAGCAGTGCTTGGGAGAGGCTGGCTGTAAGGACCCCAGTGGAGACTGAGAGTAATGGCGGGAAGCTCCTGCTTTGTATTTAAAGTAATCTGTGAATGTACCCTAGCTCTTTAATGTGAAGGTGAAGAGCAGGTTGTTATATACACACAAGTGGAACTCTTCTTATTTTTTCATACTGCTGGATGCAGTCCCTCTCTCTGCTACGGGTCTGCTCACTCTGTAAGTCAACCTAAAACTCCTCGAAGGGGGCATAGTTGGGTAACGGTGATGGAAGAGTCAAGGCCCATATTCAGGTGGGAATTTAGTAACTTACTCTCTGGTTGCTACTGTCAAGCTCTGGGGAGAATTTCCTCAATTACTGAACCAGGGAAGACTTACTGAGTTCATTTAGACTTTTCCTGTGAAAAGTGTCGGAAGGATAGTGTCCATATTCCTCTGAACCACACTGCATATAACCTGTAATAGCACCATCCTCGGGATCACATGATGATTTCCACTATATATGAGAATATATTTTAAAAAAGAGATGGCACTATACATTAAGGGACAGGGAAATGCTTCAAGGAGAGCAGCTCCTATCAGGGACTGGAATGTGTGATTTTGGAGGACTTACTGGTGGACAGCAAAGCATGCCCCCTGCATAATCGTCTTTATAGTTCTGATTAAGAAGAATGTCTGAGTTATATACAAGCTGTTTGTCAGGATAAATGTAACAAATAAATTTTACTTTTCCATGTTGCCCTTTTCATCTTTGACAATCGAGATGTTTTCATCTCCTCTTTAGAAATATGATGTAATCCCATGTTTTCTATTTGGAACCGATGATTCTCCTTTGAAATTATCTACACTTCTTTCATTAAATGCATGAAGAAATTAAGGGTGTTTAATAATTTGACTCTTAAACCTGTGGGTTTGGTTTTTTTTTTTTTTTTTTTTTAATTAACACTGCTATATGGTTCCTCATTCTTTTTCAGCTATAAGTACTAGAAAAGTCAAGTTACACTAACTTAAAAAACAGGGTATTTTATACTAGTTAAAAGACTGAAAACTTCAGAGGCAATGTGTTAGGTGTTACTAGTCACAAATGTCTAATCCCCCTACCATGTCTGAAATCTATAGTAACCACAAATCATGCTGGACCTGAACTCCATGGTATTTTCATAATTGGATTAGTGACAATTGACCTTTCAAGATTACATTCCTCTATTAAGCTATTTGTCTTTTGTACTGTAATTAGGCAGGATTAAATACCGAACTCAGAGCATCCATCTTGTGTCCATATTTCCTCAGCTAAAAAGATCTTGGCATTGTTCTGTCCAAATATATTTCTTTACTATCTGCTTCAATACCAACTTGTTCAATAAATACTCATGTGATTGCTTTTAGTCTATTTTTGATGAAGTCTTACTGCTTTTTGGTTATGATGTTTTTTAGGTTTCAAAAATCAAATCAGTTCAGACAACATTACAGAAGATTAGGATAGAGGAGCTAGTCCTGTCTTATCTAACTCTTGTCTAAGATTGTATCAGGGATGATAATGATAATTATGATGATGGTAGCTAAAATTTATTGAGTAGTATCTTAGAGTCGCTGTTAAATTCCTTGCACGTATGATGCTCATGAGATGCTCATGAGAACCTTGTGAGATATGTATGTGCATTAGTATTTCACAAATGAAGAAATTGAGGGTATGAGAGCATATGCTACTTGCAAAGGCCATGGAGTTATTAAGTGCTAGAGCCTGTGTTTGAATCTGTGCTTAACTGGTGTACTATACTTACCAATAAAAGGTCATGGTTGTTTAAAAAGGCTACAGTCTAAGGGAAGATTATTACACATGTAAAAAGTGGGATTAACACAAAGCACTTAGAAGAACTTTGAAGCTGTTTCAAAGTAAAAGGGGTTAAGAAGACTTAGGATAGACATGATAAGGAGGGAATACAGGGTAGACACATTTACCGCCGGCAAGTGTTATACTGGCCGTCACATGACAGAGGGAGGAAATTGTCCTATGTAGCCCCAAGGTCTAGAATTAGAAACTTTAGGGATGTTTTTTCACCAAAAATATAAGAAAGCCATTTCTACCTATCTGAACTCTCTAAAAATAATTTCAAAAAAAGCTTCTGTAAAAGAGCACATTTCCTATATCTGAAAGTTTCTCTATACTAAGTTAGTTGACATCTTTTGGCAAGAGAATTGTCAGTGGGATTCAAATATTAGACACTAGTTAAAACACACACATTTTCAGAGCCAAAACATTCCATGAATTCTCAAAAGATTGTTCCTTCTGACTGCTGGGACTGGGAGGCAAAGCAGTGCCACGGGTAGATGAGGGACAGAAAGCAGAGAAGTGAGGTAAGGAAAAAGAAAACAGAAAGGAAATGGTGGTGGTGGTGGGGGTGATGCCTAGGAGAAGAGCAAAAAATGATAAACCATGGTGTGATCTAGTGAGGCCCCACTGGTCAGAGCAGCTCAGGAAGGGAGAGGTAAGCCCCACACAGCCTTTCTCTGACCTTTCCAATGTTCACACATTTAATGGTGGTTTGGGGTTGGCTTAGCTTGGCTGTTATTTTTTCCTTTGAGACAGCTTTTTCCTCTTTAGTTAGGAAAGCAGAGCTCTGCCTGTGTTGTGGAGAAAAAGCTATTAAAAGGAAATTGTGGTATATAAAATGGAGACACTTTTTTGATCATATTTCAAAGGATTTGAAGGGAAAGACAAGAAAATCAATAAATGCATGGATTCTTTTACACTTTAAAAAGACAATTCTTTCTTTTCTAAAGTCTGTTTCTGGGTGTTCCTGCTGTGAAATCAGCCCATAACACCAAGATTTAATGGAAATTTACTTGGTAAAAGGATAAAATAGTAAACAGAACTGTGAAGAGTTCAGTTGCTTCCCTCCCTTTCTACCTTTTGACAAGTGATAATACCTTCAGTAGGAACCATGCGCTCTTCAACTTGTTTATTTATTTAGTTAGTTACCTAGGGGAAAGGTGGCATTCACTTTGAATTCTGAAATGCAGAATGAGCTTCTTTATATTTATCACAATAACCAATAACATTTTACAAATTTAAATTTTCTATGACCGCAGGACCCCATTGTTTATTTTGACTAACAAAAATATAGAGAGCATGTTGTTACATGTAATATCTTAGGAGGGAGAATATCACAATAGCAATAAAATCTCAAGCAATTTGGGAAGATAGGTCTCTATTTTAGGTTCTTCATTGTTTATCCTAAAAAACAAAACATCTCAAAAAAAATATTTTTGGCTTTGAGAGGATTTTCTCTAAACCAATCGTTTTCTCTTCAGTAAATATAAAAGTGAGGACTCTACCTTTTGTGATTATTCCATACAACTGGAAACTTTGTCTTGATTCATTTGAACCTTTTGATTTTTGCCTGGATTATTAGATGCTATTAACAATCTTTCTCCCTGTGTTTCTGATTTATAGCCATTTTTAATTAAACTTTTTTTTTGAGATATTGTGGACTTATAAGCACTTGTAAGAAATAATAGTAATCTCATGAAACCTTTTAGTAGTTTGTCCCAATATCAGCATCTTGCACTTCCATAGTATAATTACCAATACTGATTTTGATATAATTAAGACACAAAACAGTGTTCTTACCAGGAGCGTCTCCAGGCCCTCATTTTATAGCCACAACTCATTTCTTCCTCCAGTTCCCACCCATTCCTTAACCCCTGGCAACCAGTTCTCCATTTCTATAATTTTATCATTTAAAAAATATTAGATAAATGGAATTACATAGTGCCTTAGTCTGTTCATGTTGTCATAATAAATTACAGATTAGGTTGTTTAAAGAAGAGAAAATTATCTTCTTACAGTTCTGGAGGGTGGGGAATTTGAGATAAAGTTGCTGACAAATTTAGTCACTGAGGAAGGCTCTCTTCCTGGCTTGCAAATGGCTGACTTTTTGCTGTGTCGTCACGTGGCTGAAAGGGTGAACAAGCACTCTGGTGTCTCTTCTTATGAGGGCACTAATCCCATCAGGATGGCCCTACCCTCGTGACCTTACCTGATGCTAATTACCAAAGGTCCCTTCTCCAAACACCACCATATTGGGAGTTAGAACTTCAACGTATGAATTTTCAGAGGAAAAAGTCAGTCTACTGCATATAATATGTTACCTTGGGGATTAACTTTTTTTGCTTATAATTCTCTGATTTATCCAAGTTGTTGGTGTACGAGTCAATAATTCATTACCTTTTATCACTGAGTAGTACTCTATGGAATGTATCCTATAGTTTATTTAACCATCCACCATTCAAGGACATCTGAGCTGATTCCAATTTTTGGTTATTATGAATAAGCTGCTATAATCATTTGTGTACAGTTTTTGTGTGTGTGTATATATGTGTGTGTGTGTGTGTCTGTGTGTGAGTAACTCTTAATTTTTTGGGGGGGTAAGTGCCCAGGAGTAGAATTCCTGGATTATGTGATGGCTGTATTTTTAGTTTCTAAGAAACTTTCAAACTGTTTTCCAGAGAGGCTGTACCTTTTAATTTTCACATCAGTGATTCTTCCCATCCTAATTGGACTTTTTAGTTGAGTGTTTAAAGATATTCATATGTTGTCTATCCTCATCCCTTCTTGCATATGTGATTTACAAATACTTCCTCCCAGTCCGTAGCTTGTATTATCATCCACTTAACAGGACATTTGACAGAGCAAAAGTTGTTCATGTTAATGGTGTTTAACAGATTTTTTCTTTTGGATTATGCTTCTGATGCCAAGCATAATAACTATTTGCCTAACTCTAGATAACAAAATTTTCTACTATTTAGGTTTTTTATCCATTTCAAGCTATATTTATGTCAAGTGAATCTTAAGTTTCATTTTCTTGACTATAGATATCCAAGTTTTCTAACACCATTTGTTGAAAAAGGTCCTTCATCAAATTGCATGATCTCTTTCTGTCTCCAGAAAATTTCAAATGAAGTAGAGAGTTTAGGTACCCATTCCAAAATAAACTTTTTATTTGTTTTTAGTCAAATTCCTCTCACATTTTACATGTCATCACATGCCTTTTAACCCAGGCTAAAACATAGTACACAAAACTGGTGATAATTCTCTTATTTTTAAAATCAATCGTTATCTAAACTCTCACTTTTCTTATTAACAGTGACATCAAAAGCTCTCCCTTTTAAGAGTTGTATATATATTTTTTATTTTGATAAAGAAGTGGAATCACTTACATAGTTAGGAAAGGAAAATGTAGACTGCTCTAAGCTACTTGATGTGTGTTTGGCTTATGACTAAAATATCACATTACAATCATAAAAAATTAAGTTTGGACACCAGCCAAGAGTTGAAGTCTGTACTTTGCTGTAATGACTTTTTTTAGGTTTAAAGCTTTGCTTGGTTCAAGCTGAACCCAGGAGTAAAATGTCATCTGCTGCCTATCATTCTAAGAAGTGCATCTTTACCTACTTAGTTGACTCATTCCTCCCCTAAGTTTACCCAAGGAGTTAGCCAATTATATTTTAAATTCTGGTGAAAATGCAAAGGTCTTCTAAATCCCTTTCTCAAGTAATTGGAATACTTACTCACATGCCATTCTTCCAAGGAGGTTTGCTCTCACTGATACCCAGATGATTTATTCCTAACCTATGCAGTGAAGTTCATGGCCCTCTTTCACCAAATGCAGAATTTAATCGTTGGCAAAATATCAAATGATATTTTCTTTTATTTTTGAAAAGGGGAAATAAAAGACAACTTTCTAACATTTATTTGACCTTGAAATCAGTATTTATAAGGTTGCTTGAGACTAGTATAGTATTAATATTTGGATAATGTTTTATTTTTCTAACCCTTAAAAAAGAGGGGGGGGGGGAAAAACTATTTGTAAAGTGAAGATACATGGAGATAGGAAAGTAAAATGATTGTCCCCAGGTCATACCAAAAGTTTTGGCCCAGATTCATGTATAATTTATCTGTAAACTATCTCATACACCGAGACCTGAGAAATGCCAGCTACATTCTTGGAATTGCTATTCCAATGAAAAGTTTTAAGAAAGTCATAAATGTGTCATCTCTTAGATTTCATGTTCAAAACTTTTTTTTTTTGCAAGATGGTGAAAGAAAATAAATATGTACTTACATATCATAAATCCATAATTTTTGGTCCTTGAGGTCTATCATCATTTACAAGGTCACTTGCTTGCTTTATGAGTTATCTATGCCACCTTTTCTCAATCACTAAAAAAAAATTTCTTTGTAGAACCCAATAATCTTAAAACAGAATAGGGTAACACATTGTCCTAAGGATAGAAAAGTTATAAGGAAGGAAATGCTACCTTTTTAAGGCAGCTATCTGAAATGACATTTTGTGGGGAAAAAACGTCTTTTGCTTCTTAGAATGGTAAGTTAATGTCACAACATTACCATCCTTGTGAATTGGTCCTTTTTAAAGTTACATCTTTTAAAAAAAACTCAAGAAAGAGTAAAGCAAAACTATTTTAGGGGTGAAAAAATATTATTTTTCTAGTCTGGATTTCAGGCTGCTATCTGTATAATTACTGGTTGGACTTAACTGCAGTATACAAGAAATTCTTTAAAATAGTTTTTTATGTTAAATTGTGACAGCCGCTTTGATTTTGACAGACATCCAGTGAAGTGTTTCCGATGCAATATGACAGTGCCAGCAGTGACGTTAATTGCATCTTTTGTTGGAAAATGCCACATGTAACATTTCAAACAGAATTCCAACACCAGGATGACTATTCATTTATTTCACTTTGCAATAGAACTCTAAAATATTAGCCTTCATTTTGTCTTTCTTAGTTTTATAATTGACTATTTCAACTATATGCACTGATCACATTAGCCAGCACTATCAGTTAACGAGACAGTCTAATCAAATATGTCTGTTATCAACCACTATTTAAGAAGATGTTAAAGCTATAAATTGGTTTTTATTTTAAGTGTAAAGTTAATTTGAGAAACAAATAAGTCAATATCATTTCCCCTAGAAAGTCATAAAATCTGAAACATAACTTCAGGTTAGAGAACTTTGATATGAACGTATAAATAGAATGTAAATTAATTACTTTAACTGGAACTAAAGTTTCTTGGGTATTCTGTTGCCTGTATTTTTTTTTTTTTTTTTGGCAATAACATCTTTTTTAGCATAGTTCTATGGCTAAATTATTACATTGTATGCATTCATATACTTATTTATTCACATATTGATTTAATAACTATTAAAAAATCTATTCAGTGCCAGACGCAGTGGTGAGAAAAATAATAAATGGTTGCTTTCTTTGTGAGAGTTATATTATATTGAAATATTACTTTAAAATAATGTACAGTTAGTGTCATGATCATATTCATATTTTCTTGCACCTGCAATTACCTTTACCATTGGGTATAAATAACCCTTTATCAGGAATCAGAATGCTCAATTATTACAGTGGAAGCACTGTAATAATTTTTACCATAATTGTATTTGTCACAGCTTCAAGTTGGGCTTCTTGCTTACATACTGCTTGAGAGATTTTATTTTTAATCTATAGCCATATTTACAAGACCACAATTTCAACCTCAGGAAATTGAAATATCTCTGCTCATTTTCTGATTCCTTATTGTCATGGCAATGTAGAGAAAATTAAAAATGATCATGAAAGGGTATAAGATAATGTAGTCTGACGACAGGAAGTATTTTCACTGAAAAAAATCATTGTCTTTGGGCTGTGGTCACAAGGGATGATCAGTTGCTATTTCATGATATCTATTTCCATACTGTTAATGTAAATTCATTTTCAAGATTTGTATTCACACCATTGCAGCTTTTAAGAATTTACACCAGAAGTTGTTGGCATCCAATGTCCTTGGAAGCATTAGCCAAAATATAAACTTCCGATCTTTATTATAAATGAGGCCACTGGAGACACTTAGAAATGATTAACGGGGTGTTGATTATCAGATGTTATTAGGATATTTAAGAGACTAAATGTCCTGAATTCTGAGAATGTTGGGACTGTTATAGAGGTGTCAGCACTAAATCAAATGATGTATTATTCACTTGATTGCACAGGATGTGACCACAGGCTCGTCAACACAAACTGGAACATGTTTTAGCCTTGACCTGTACTTAAATAGAAATGATCTTCAAGATTTCAGTACC
This sequence comes from Loris lydekkerianus, assembly GCA_963574355.1. NCBI lineage: Eukaryota > Metazoa > Chordata > Mammalia > Primates > Lorisidae > Loris > Loris lydekkerianus. The sequence goes on from CAUYPK010068608.1 coordinate 20,966, forward strand.
ATTTCTCTCATGTTCTATCTTTACACTTGCCTTGAGTGAATTTTTCTATTCTTATGACTTTATATTAAGGGTTCTCAAATCTAGACATCTCTCCTAAACACAGTTATCAACAGTTTGCTCTATATCTTTATATTCTTTCTTTTGAATTATAACATATTTGATATTTAACAAAATTATCCTCCTGAAAATCTGTTCGTCTTATATTTCCAAAGTTGTTATCCCTCTCGGCTAGTTTAAAATATTGATTACAAAATATTGCTTACAAAATATTGATTTGCCATCTACAGCAAACCCACAGCCAATATCGTATTGAATGGAGTAAAACTGAAATCATTTTTACTTAGATCAGGAACCAGGCAAGGTTGCCCATTGTCTCCATTGCTCTTTAACATTGTAATGGAAATTTTAGCCATTGCAATTAAGGAAGAAAAGGTGATTAAGGGTATCCATATAGGGTCAGAAGAGATCAAACTTTCACTCTTCGCAGATGATATGATTGTATATCTGGAAAACACTAGGGATTCTACTACAAAACTTTTAGAAGTGATCAAGGAATATAGCTATGTCTCAGGCTACAAAATCAACACCCATAAATCTGTAGCCTTTATATATACCAACAATAACCACGCCGAACAGTCAAGGACTCTAGTCCTTTCACAGTAGTGCCAAAGAAGATGAAATATTTGGGAGTATATCTAACAAAGGACGTGAAAGATCTCTACAAAGAGAACTATGAAACTCTAAGAAAAGAAAGAGCCGAAGATGTTAACAGATGGAAAAACATACCATGCTCATGGCTGGGAAGAATCAACATTGTTAAAATGTCCATATGCCCAAAGCAATATATAATTTTAATGCAATTTCTATTAAAGCTCCATTGTCATACTTTAAAGATCTTGAAAAAATAATCCTTTGTTTTATAAGGAATCAGAAAAAAACTCAAATAGACAAAACATTACTCAGCAATAAAAACAAAGCAGGAGGAATCACGCTACCAGACCTGAGACTGTACTATAAATCAATAGTGATCAAAACAGCATGGTACTGGCACAAAAGCAGGGAAGTAGATGTCTGGAACAAAATAGAGAACCAAGAGATGGATCCAGCTACTTACCATTATTTGATCTTTGACAAGCCAATTAAAAACATTTAGTGGGGAAAAGATTCCCTATTTAACAAATGGTGCTGGGTCAACTGGCTGGCAACCTGTAGAAGATTGAAACTGGACCCACACCTTTCATCATTAACTAAGATAGACTCTCACTGGATTAAAGATTTAAACTTAAGACATGAAACTATAAAAATACTTGAAGAAAGTGCAGGGAAAACTCT
>CAUYPK010068610.1:0-38467 GCA_963574355.1 Loris lydekkerianus
TCTTTGTCATTTCTGATTGATGAGATTGGAGATTTTACTCTTTTTTTTCCTGGTTAGGCTAGCCAAACATTTATTTATTTTATTGACCTTTTCAAAATACCAACTTTTCGATTTATTGATCTGTTGTATAATTCTTTTGGTTTCAATTTTATTTAATTCTGCTCTAATTTTGATTATTTTTTTTCTTCTACTGGGTTTGGGATTGGAATTTTTTGACTTTTCCAGTTGCTTGAGATGTCCTATTAAGTTGTCAACTTCCTCTCTTTCCGTTCTCTTAAGGAAGGCTTGCAGTGCTATAAATTTACCTCTTAGGACTGCCTATGCGGTATCCCAGAGGTTCTGAAAATTCGTGTCTTCATTGTCGTTTTGTTCCAAAAATTTGGCAGTTTCCATCTTAATCCCATCTCTGACCCAGCTATCATTCAGCATAAGGTTATTTAACTTCCATGTTTTTGTATGAGGATGCAAATTCCTGTTGTTACTGAGTTCAACTTTTATTCCATGGTGGTTCAAGAAGATGCAAGAAATAATTTCTATTCCTTTAAATTTACTGAGATTAGACTTGTGACCTAAGGTATGATCAATTTTGGAGTATGTTCCATAGGCTGTTGAGAATTATGTGTATTAATAAAGTTTTGTTGGGACGAAATGTTCTGTAGAAGTCTGCTAAATCCAAATGTTGAATGGTTAGGTTTAAGTCTAAAATTTCTTTGCTCAGCTTCTTATTGGAGGATCTATCAAACACTGCCAAAGTAGTTTTAAAATCTCTGACTATTATGGAGCTGGAGGAAATCAAGTTGCACATGTCTGTTAGAGTTACTCTTATAAATTGAGGTGCATTCTGGTTGGGTGCATAAATAATAATAATTGAAATCTCGTCATATTGAGTATTACCCTTAACAAATATGAAGTGACCATTCTTATCCTCCCTTACTTTTGTTGGTTTAAAGCAGGCATTCTCAAACTTTTTAAACAGCGGGCCAATTTACTGTCCCTAAGACCATTGGAGAGCTGGACTATAGTTAAAAAAACAAACAAACAAACAAAAAACAACTATGAATGAAATTCCTATGCACACTGCACATATCTTATTTTGAAGTAAGAAACAAAATGGAAACAACATCTCTTCATGTGGCCCGCAGGCTGCAGTTTGAGGATGCCTGGTTTAAAGCCTATTGTATCTGCCAATAGAATTGCAACATCTGCTTTTTTCTGATTACCATTTGCCTGAAATATGGACAACCATCCTTTTACCCTGAGTCTATATTTATCTTTTAAGGTAAGATGTGACTCTTGTATGCAGCAAATATCTGGCCTTGAGTGGAGGTTCTTGATTGTTTCATCTACAGACACAATAAGGTATGCTGCCTCCAGGCTTTGATCTGCGCCATATCTGGCTCCCGCACCATTTGCCTGAAATATGAACAACCATCCTTTTACCCTGAGTCTATATTTGTCTTTTAAGGTAAAATGTGACTTTTGTATGCAGCAAATATCTGGCCTTGAGTGGAGGTTCTTAATGGTTTCATCTACGGACACAATAAGGCATGCTGCCTCCAGGCTTTGATCTGCGCCATATCTGGCTCCTGCACGAAGGCCTCAAAGTTGTCAGCAATGTCCTCATTGTTGATGTCCACCCCATACCATGTGCACCACTGGGCATGCTGATCCTGCAGTTTGTTGAGGGTTTTTGTAGCATCAAAACCAGCATTATCACACAGCTGGCATGCGATAATCTCCAAGGCCTTGGCATACGCCCCTATCAACAGCTGCTGCTTTCCTTGAGTAATCATGCAGGGACTTGGTGAGCTCCATCTCAGTGGCCCAGCCACGAGCCATCACTGAATAATGTTGATGGCCCTCCTGACAATCATGATGGCATCATGCAGGGACCTCTCCATTTCCTCCATAAACTGCTGGGCACTGCTGTGAAGGATGAAGGTGCATGTTTTGGCCTTGGGACAGCCAGTGAAAAAATGGTACCTTTCACCTCCAATCTGAGTTTCTCCAAACACCTGGCAGTGACCCAGCACATCCGCTGACAGAGCATTCACACTAGACCAGAGTGAGCCTCTGCAGGCCGTCATCGTCCTTTTCAGGTCCTCCTCAAGGCTGGGCCTGCACAGAACACATCCCTGTCAGCAAAGTACTGGGTACCACATTGCCAGTGGGGAGTTTGGACAAGACAACTTTGGCTCCAGAACGATGGATCCTCTCTAACTTGTCATAAAGAACACTCCACTCAGCATCAACAATAGCCTGATAATCCTCAACTGTGTGAACTCTGATCTCGGCATCATCTTTCTCAGCTTTCAACTTGAGCTCAACATTTAAAAGGGCAATTATGGGATTATCATAGTTTTTGGGTTGCATTTCAAACCCAGCATGAGAGAAAGTCTTCTTGAATGCAACACCAGCTACCAGCTGAGAATCCTCAAGGGCTCCACCCCGTACCTTCTGGATTCCAATCATTTTAAGCTGCAACAAATCATTAAGCATCATCACTGCATCAACCACCATCTTAGCAAAGAAGGCTTTCTGCTGGGAGATCAGCTTGGAACTCAGCAGTTATAGCACACTTCTCCAGCAGTTTCCTCTGCTTCACTTTTTCTGTCTTCTTCACCTTCACAGCAATCCCTTTGATCTTCTTAACTGCTAACTGAGTGACTGTATGGAAAACTCAAATGATGATCTGGGGGTGCAAACCTCCTTCCACATACGGTTTCACCTGATTCAGAAACTCGGCAGCCAGCAAGCCACTGAGGTGGGGCCATCACCAACTTCAGCATCTTGAGAGTTGGCAATGTTCACTAAGGTCTTTGTTACAGGATGGACAACATCAAGGAGTTTCAGATTGTGGCCCCATCATTAGAAATTGATACTTTGCCTTGGCTGTCCACAATAAGCTTGTCCATGCCGCGGGGACCCAGGGAGGTTCTTACAGCCTCAGCAATCACCTGGCAGGCACTGATGTTACTCACAAGCTGGGAAATGCCTTGGGACCTATCAGTTCCCTCTTTTAACAGAATAACGGGTGTAGGCATCATTTTGGAAGCTACTTCAGCAGCCTGCTACTCTTCCTCTCTTCTCTGTCTCAAGGAAGTTCTTGATGCTATCTTTATTGCTGTATTTACTTGATTTTAACCCCCCATGAGAAAATATAAAAAAAATTAACAGCCATTCATCTTAGAAAAGTACAGGTTTGAAATAGAGTTTTTCTTTGTTTTTTAAATTCTTTTTTGTTTGACTAGCTATTTTTTGAAAGCATTTTCTTGCTATTAAAATAAAACACAACACAAAAGAATGCTCATCTCTTTATTTCAGCCAGTGAGTGTTAGAGCTTGAAGTTGTAACAGCATTGCTATGTACCTGGTGGAAATGTACGATGCTAAGAATAGGCTGAGTAACCTGGAGGTTGAGAGTTCCTGTGTTTGGTCCTGGACGCCCACAGGCAGAGCCATGAAGTGATGGCAGATAACATTTGTCCATGTCCCTCCAATAAGGTATTTGTGTAAAGGTATTCGTAATTTTCATACTTACTATGGTAAGAGCAAAGAAGGGAGTCTAAGGCCCCTTTAGCAAACATGTAATGCTTTAGCACAAGAATTTGGGTTCTCTTGGAAGTATGATACAAGATTTGAGGGACATGAGTATATCCCCCTCCGTAAGGGATGGGGAAGACCACATCTAAAGAGGAGCATAGTAATGCCCTCAACTAAAGCATCAGTAACACAAGTGCATAGTTGCCAACAGTGACTTCCTCAGGGCAGTGAGGAGGGGTGGCAGAGATCCCCTTGTCTTCTAGTTAATGTTTCCACTTTTCCTGTATTACAGCGGTCCTCTCACATTCATTTATAATTTCATCTATGTAACATTTATTGTAACCACTGGAGATACATTGATGAATAAAACAGCCACCATCTGTGTGTCTCTGTGGTTGTAAAGCTTCCAATCACTTGATGACATGACACTGAAACTTACCTTAAGGCAAAGAGGCAATTTTCTGTGATTCCGTCAGGAAAGCCAGGGATAGGGGAAGGAGGATGGGCTTTAAAAGGAGATGAGTCAGAATTCAAATCAAGCTCTTCATCTTCTAGTTAAATTAATTGATGTCCATGATGTTCAGTTTCCTTGAGTACCAGGTAAGGATATTAGTACTGTATTTGATGATAACCATGGTTCATCAAGAAAACAGTACAAAATGCCTTCTGAAGGGCCTGGCACATGGGATGGGCTGATAATGTGGCTCCTTTTCCAAGAGATGGCTAACCGAACACATGATTTATATCAATTTCATGTAAATATAATAAATTTCTCGCATCAAGCCAAGGTTTTGTGGAGTTGCTTCCGGTGAAGCCAGCGTCAGAGCCTGTCTTGGGAGCACTGGAAGCTGCACGTGTAATGCCACGAGTCGAACACTAGAGGCCGCCAGAACAGGCTTTTGACAACGTCTGCAGCCTGTAAACCTTCATTCACTAGGCATTCAAATTCCCCAATAAGAAAAAACCAAAATGTTTTTATACAGCTGAATCTGCTGCATACAAATGTTATGTGTGTTGAGGTAGGTGTCTGCGCCAAATAAATTCCTGATGGATAAAAGTATTAAGTGTATAAAATGCAACCATAAAAACTAGAAGAAAAAAAAAGTGAACAGTTGTATAATTTGGAGAGGGGGAAGAACTTTCAAAACATAAAATCAGCAGGGAGGGAAAAAAAAAAGATAGATTTGCCCATGTAGCAAGATACAATTAAAAGGAAATTACATCATGAGACAATTCTGGCAACATATGTAAGCGATACAAAGAAAAGTTAATATACTTAGCAGTAAATAAGCTCATTGAAATAAATTAGGAAAGATGGATAGCTCAACAGAAAAATCAGCATAGCAGATAATTTCCAAAAGTGGCCTATGAAATAAATGCATGAATAATTAAATAATTACAAATAAATACTACCATGAGACTTCATGACTAGACTATCTAGTTAACAATGAGATTTTTAAAAGTAACTGGTATTGGTGAAGGCACTATAAAATGGATACTGGTGGGGACAATTTTTCTGGAGATTTTAAAATACTTATTAATAACCTTAAGATTATTAACATACTAAAGACTCAGTAATTACATTTCTAGGAATTGATTTTAGAAAGAAAAAGGATGCACAAAAATTCAAATATTAAGGAGATTCACCTCAGTGTTTTGCTTTTAATATTGGAAAACTTGAATTTAGATCTCCAATACATAGTAGTAACAGGGAAGGTTCACATCAACGTGAAAATACAATTTCTCAGATGTTTATAATAGTAATTAATAGACTCATGAGCATTTTCTCAGGTTAAGTACTATATTTATTGTACAACCCAAATTGTACACTGTGGTCTCAATAGTGCAAAGATTAGTGTCAGGACGAGGTGTTTCTCTTCTGCAATTTCTTTCACTGTTGGTTTTTGCTCATGACTTGAGCAGCACTGGAGACTTTCCTATTCACTGAGTTCAGGTTAGAATTATTACTGCAGAAATGCAGAGAAAATGACTTAAGTCAAGCTTAGCTTATACAATTCCAAGTAGACCTTTGTGGCAGTGGAGAGTGGGTGGTCAGCTACCCAGGACCTTCCAGCTTCCTGAGTGGGGTAATAGGAGGATGCAGAGTTCATGGACTGGGAAGTGGGGAGAACCCCATTATCTCAGCTGATACCATAGCACAAATAGGGAGAGTTAGAGAGGACCACGTACATTTCTAGTTAAAGTAATTGATGCCCATGAGCTTCATTTTTCTTGTGTACAAAGTAAGGCTCCTAACGCTTACTGTATTTGGTTATCTTGATAGTTATTCAAGAAAACACATACAAATGCTTACTGCAGGGCCTGGCATATGGGCTGGACTGATAATGTGCTTCCTTTGCCAAGAGATGACTAATTGAACACATGATGCCTGCTGTGAACCTGTTGTCACCCTCTTTAATGCTATGAGACTGTCTCGGCTCCCCAAACTCAAACAGCACCTCCAGATGAAGGATGGTGGTGGGAGAGAAATCTTGAATAATTTTTGAGTTTACAGAGAAATAAATGTCAGCAGTATTAAAGAAAAAAAAGTGATATATTTTTAACATACCTTACACTGTGGACTTACAAATTTGTACCTAATGTATGTATATATATAACCATATATGTTTATCTATATTCATATCAATATTCATATACATATTTTCATAAATAAATGAGAGGAAAACTAGAGTATTAGCAGTAAATATCTTTATTGTGGGATTATAGATGATTTTTATTTTTTTCCTTTTTTATATTTTTCAGAAATTCACAGAATGCTGGCATGAAATTTACAATGCAAACATATTATTATTGTTATTTGAATACAGGTTAAAGGGAAATTACAATCTGGGGGAAATATTTATAACTCATAACATCCAAATGGATGAGGCTCTGATTTTCTGTTTGACAAGGGAGTTCCATCAATCAAAGAAAAAGACCAACATCACAATAGTTGCCAAACTATAAGTGGCCAATCATTGTTCCAATTGTTCTATGTGTGTGTGTGTGTATATTCTCTCATTTAATCACTACAGCCCTATGAGATTGGCCCTATTATTACCTTAATGTCTGTTTCATAGATAAAAGTTTGGCCGCAGAGGGGTTAAGTGATTATAGGAGCAGAGAAGGGGAAAGGGGAAAGGCAAGAGAACCAAATGGTGAGATCCTGGAAGATGAGGGAGGCTTTTTACTATGAATTCTTTTGTGCCTTTTACCCTGTGAACATGTGACCTATTATTTAAATAAATAAATAGACAAATAAATAAATAAGTGCATTTGCCACGGACATTGGTGCATTATATTTGCCCAGAGATGTCACCTGTGGACATGGTCTGGTTTGAGAAACTGTGGACCAGGAAGCAGGACATCTGGGTTATGGGTCCAGTTTATCCCTGATGTGTCCCCTCTGGGCTTGGTATCATCTTCCATAAAATACAAGTGTTTAGGGGTGATGGTCATGGTCGTATTCAATTATATCAGTGTTACTTATTTGATCCTCTGAGTCACCTGAAAAACATAAAAATATATTGCTTTTCATGCCTCCAAGAGCACATATTCTGATTCAGCATAAGGACTGGGAGGCAGTTTGGGGATGTGTATTTTTTGTGAGCCTCCACCCTAGGCAATTATAATGTAAAATGGGTCTTCAAAACTCTGGACCAGCTGATCTTTCAGGGATTCGTGTCCCAAGTTCTAAAATTCCACATTCTGTGAAGTACTGAAAGTCCTATCAGATCTAAGTAATCCACTCCCCAGCCCTTGCCCCACCCTCAGTCCTTTTAGCCTTCCGTGGGGGCTTCCTGACTTCCGGGACCATCTAAAAAGGAAAGGGAAATGAAAGGGAAGGGTTGTGTCCCTTAATCCATATCCTCACCCACTCCCACTTTTTATTCCCGCTACCAGAACCCCAACTAGTAATGTGATCAGGGGGCTGGGCCTGCAGGCTCCAGGGCTGCCATGGTCATCCTAAAAGGATGACAAGGTACCAAAGCCCAAAATGAACACAGAAATTTTGACCTCTCAGAATTTGCACATGAACCTGAATCCTCTGTGATTCTAGTCTCTCTCCAGAGGCATTCTATCCTCTGGGGTGATACTCGGGGTGTTTTATTTGCTAATTTTCACTCTGCCAGATGGCTTATAAGGCTGGAACTCTTAAAAAGAATGCATAATATACTTATTTCAATGCAGTGTTTTGGATATTGGTGGTCTTCTCCCTCTGTCTGTCCCTCCCTGCCTGCCTTCCTTCTTTCCTTATCCTCCTCTTCCCATCTTGTGGGAGGAAGGGCCTGGGGCTGGGGGATTGTAGGTTCTGACTACAGCTCTCCCCACCTGTTTAGAGAGACACGTGCTGGTCAGTCCACTGCACACTGAGAGAGAATGTGGCTGTCCAGCCTCTTGCGGTTTTATGATGAGTCGCTCTTTGTTTCACAGGCCGGTTATTACTCCTGATTGATACTCACTGACCAAGCCCAAACAGACGTGTGGCACACTCCACCTACCCCACGCAGACACAAATATTTGCCTTATTCACAGGTGGGCAAGGTCGGGGAGGATGCCATTTCCACATAGGACAGCAGTTCTCAGCCCACAGGAACTGTATGAAAGGGTGGCGGCATTAGGAAGGTTGAGAACCACTGACCTAGGAGGAATCACTGACTAGACAGTGGCAGGAGGAACAGGGCATCCTGTTACTGTCCTGGCTTCCCAGGGCTGGCCCCCATGACCAGTAGGGTCTTCTGTCAACACGCCACCAGGGAAGATGTGGGAAACAAGGCCCCCATTCCAGAGCCAGAGTCACCTGGGCTGGTGACTTGAGTCTGTTTGGCTGCAATGACAGGTCTTTTCGAACATGTATTTTTACCCTCTGGACAAACAGCAGGTGGAATGAGTTGGGCTTTTTTTACAAGTTGAAGTACTGGGAGCTGGAAAATAAACAACCAGTTAATGAGATGCTCTAACAGGCACTGGTACAAATAATAACAAAGGAAGCATCCTGTGCCTGCGTCGACACCCTTGGGTGAGGGGATATAAAAGCTGTCCTGCTGGCCACCGTCAGTCTGGCCGAACTTGGGCCGTGATACTGACCTGCGACCTGACCAGCCAGGACCATGGGGTGCTGCCCAGGGGACTGCTTCAACTGCTGCGGCCAGGAGCAGACCTGTTGTGAGGAGTGTTGCTGCCAGCCGGCCTGCTGCGGCTGCTGTGGCTCCTGCTGCTCTTCTTGCTGTGGCTGCGGAGGCTCGGGCTGCGGGGGCTCTGGCTGCGGAGGCTCGGGCTGCGGGGGCTCCGGCTGTGGGGGCAGCTGCTGCGGCTCCTCTTGCTGCGGATCTGGCTCCGGGTGCTGCGGCTCCGGGTGCTGTGGCTCCAGCGGGTGCTGCGGCCCTGTGTGCTGCCAGCCCATGCCTGTGCGAGACACGAAGTGAAGACCTTTACCCCACCACCGAGGCCATCCCACCGGAAGCCTCCATTTGCCCCAGAGGGAGCGCCCCTCATCTTCAGAACTTTGCACAGCAAGACAGTATCCCGGCTCTGCTGTTTGTAGAGGCGAGTTTGTTCTCTGACACCTGCCGTGGAGTGCCAAGGCTTTGAGAACAAGAGCCATATCCTGGCTAGAATTTAAAACCGGGGCCAAACTGATCCCCAGGCTCAAAGGAGGCCTTTCTAGGGCTTTATTTGCACGAAGCTGAAAAGGCTTGTACTATGAGGCGTGCTCTTTTTCAAGGTGCCTTTGCGACTGACCACCCCTGCTTTCTGATGCTTTTGAGATGCAACGATCTCTACTCCTTGTTAGCCTCTTAATAAATTCCAGCATGCTGGTATAACCTCATTAACTCTCTGGCCTCTTACTTGACCCCCTCCTGCAGACTGGGTTAGGAAATTTTACCCTGGCACCCACACTAGGGTTTTAAAAATGTGGTTTGTGCATCACCTGCAAGGGAATTGCCCAGGGGCTTGTCAAAAGTGGAGACGCCAGGACCCTCCCGGAGACATACAGAGTCTCAATCCACAGGGCCGAAATCCATGCTTTAAATACGCACGGCAGATCATTCTTAGGCACTGAAGGTTGAGAAACAGATGTAGACTGAAGCTCCCATCTTCTGCATGAGATTCCCTTGGGAGGCTTCTAGGATCACAGATCCTTAGGCTTCTCCATTACAGATTTGCTCTGTTGGCTCTGGGACCTACGGTGCCCTGGGACCTGAGTTTCTGAAACCTCGTGGGGACAACAGCCACATTGCATCCTGATCCCCGGAACCTGGCTTCTTTCTGTACCACGTTCTCCTAGCATGACTCTGCAGGAGGGCATCAGGCTTGGTCAGAACTTCCAGGCACAGTCAGGGCAGAAGACTCTGGTAAAACAAGCTTCATTCTGGAAAAAAAGGATTTCTGTCGGGAAGCTTATGATCACAGTTTCCAGGGGTGTGCTGAGCAGTCCTGTTTCTTCCTTCCGCCTCAACCTTGCTCAATCTCATTTTTCTGTGTTAGGTTCTCTTGTCTTGGAACCAGCTGCATTTCTTCTGCCTGAGTCCCAAGGAGAAGGGAGTGAGTGTGCTTCTGCTAGTGTAGTGGGAATCCAGGCCCAGCTGAGGGAAAGAATCACCCCAACACTGGAGTTAGAACAGGAAGGGGGGTTATTTCAGCCAGGGGAGCCTTGAGGACTAAAGTCCCAAAGTGGGCGAGCTCCCTGATCAGCTCTGTCCTTGTTCTTTTATTGGGCACATAAGTAGACAGACAAATGAATTAACTTACTGCCGCTTGTTGGAGGTGTCAAAGCATGTGCAGGTTTACAGAAGTGGAAGTAAGCACTAGTTAGTTTCAAGGTTCCAGGAATTTCATCCAGAAAGAGCAGTGCCAATTAACAAAGAAAAACAGCTGCTGTCTTAAGAAGTAAAAAGGAGTCCCCCCCCCCCCCAACGTCCCAGTGAGTAACTGACCTTGGGTCTTCTGCTGAGTGCTGGTACCTTATCTCAATGTTACCAGTCACATAGCAACCACAGTTTTTAACAGGCAAAGAGACATTTTAACAAACTTTGCATTAACTCTATAATGGCAGGTTGACCCTTTGAGTTCTGAACTTTTGATGTATATTGTAAGAAGTCTCTGGCATTTTAGATATGGGTAAATAACTCCCCCATATGGGGCATGGGCCTCCTCCCTCACTAGGTGGGAGCCGACCAAGGTGTGTGGGTCATCCCCTGGGGAGTTTAAAGTTCAAGATTATCTATTCAATCCTGCTAAAAGTGATCGTAAATTACTTATAGAATAAAACCATTTCTGCTCTTGCCCTGGAAGAACAATATTTATTTTTACTCCTACAAAGCTATATTTCATTTTGAAAGACAGACTTATTTTTTTTCTGACTATGAAGCATAGCAATGGTTCCTGAAAATATGGAAAAATACAAAAAAAAAAAAAAGAAGAAGAAGAAAAGATAGTCCTACTGAATGCTCATAACCTAGTTTATTACTGATGTATATCTCTTTGGACTCCTTTCTAAGCATATTATGAAAACACTCGGATTATGCTGCTTTTACTTAAAAATTTTTTTTACTTTCAACTATATTGAAATATAATTTACATATAATAAAATGCTCCCACTTTGAGTGTACAGTTTGATGTGATTTGGCAATTGTGTATGCTTTGTAACCACTATGACACTCAAGACATAGGACTTTCTATCACCCCCCCCAGATTCCCTATTTCTCCCGTTGTAGTCAAGTCCCCCCTCTTCAGCCCTGGCAACCATCCATCTGTTCTTCCTGTCACTGCACATTTCATTATTTCTAGAATTTCATGTAGAAGAAATCCTGCAGTGTGGGCTCTTTTTTTCCACTTTAGCATAACATTTTATATATTTATTGGTGTTGCTGCAGGTATCAATAATTTGCTCTTCTTGATTGTCGAGTGCTCTGTTGTATGGGTAAACTACATTAAAAAGTACATTCACCAACTGAGGGGTATTTGGGTTGTTTTAAGTTTTTGGCTATTGTGAATAAATCTGCTATGAACATTCACATACAAGTTTTTGTGTGAATATATGTTTTCACTTATTTTAGATAAATGCCTAGGACAGCTGGGCTAATGTAAGTGAATGTTTTACTTTTAAAGAAACTACCAAATTGTTGTGCAAAGTGGCTGTGCCATTTTGAATTTCAACCAGCAATGTCTGATAGTCCCAATGTCTCCATTCCTTGCTAACACTTGGTATGGTCAGCCTTTTTGTTTCTAGCCATTCTAGAAGCTTTCTAGTAGTAGCTTATTGTGTTTTCATTTTTTGTTTTGTTTTGTTTTATTTTCATTTACAAACCCAGCAGTATTAGTACGTCTTCTTTTGGAGAAAATTCAAAATTCTGTCCTGGTTCAGTTTCAGACTCTACTGTTTAAGTCATTTTTGCTGTGGCTGGAATGGGCCTCTAACTCCCAGTATAAACCCACAGACAAAGCAGGAGCTGCCAGTGGGGCACACTTGCCCAGAGGCCAGCAGGTCTGTAGGGAGTAGCTGAGATTCAGGATAGCTGATTGTCCGATTGCTCATGGTCATGTCTCCTGATGCATGAGTGGAGGTAGTGTTTTCATTGAATTGCTGATGAAGGGCTGACCTTCTTAGGTATCCACAGAGGTTCTCATTTATTCACTCGGTAAGTATTAATCGTGTATCTCCTAAGTATCGAACACTGCTCTGGGTGCCTGGTATGTGTCAGTGAACAAAGTCCTTTTCTTTGTGGTGCTTACACGATGTCCTAGGAGCTATGAAGAAGAGGAGAGGAGTTCTGGGCTACATAATTGCAAGAGCAGCTAATCATTTAGCAGGGAAGCATCCCTTGGGGAGCTAACACTCTGGAGTAATAGATGATGATATGTAAGTTTCTGGGCTGAAGGAATTTATGAGAGGCGTATTGAGGGGAGGAGGATCATCTCCTTCTGGAATTTCCTTGCTGGCTTCACTGAGGAGGAGATGTGGATGAGGAGGAGGGGGTTCAGAAGGGTAAGGAGCAGGTTCTTGGGGGATCTTCCCTTTGGTCCAAAAGTCCTCTTTGCCTGTGCTTGAGAGCCAGATTGAAAAGAACAGTACCTGTTGATCCTAATCTTCCATTTTCAACCTAAGATTTGAAGGTTCTGCCTCTTTAAAGCCTTTTATGTTGCTCCAGCCCCAAGGTACTGCCCAGTTCAGATCGTCTCCATGAAGCTTTTGGATAATTGCCCCAGACCCCCAGTGGTCTCCCTGCCTCCAGACTTGCCCTTGGCCTCCCTTCTCCATAGCCAGAGAGACTTTCCAAAGGGCAAACCTGGGCTAGTTATTCCCCTGTTTAAACATGATGGTAATTATAAAGTGTAACTTCTTAATCGTGGTCTGCAAGGCTTTTCACGACTGGGTGCCGAGTCACCCCTCTGCCTCCATCGCTACGCCCTCCTGTTCTCTTGAGCTTTTCCTCCTGGCTATATTGGATCATTAGGTCTCAGATGTCTCATGAGCTGTGTCTTTGGTTTTTGCCTCTTCCTGCCTTTCCCACCCCTGTCCAGCCTTCTTCCTTGAGCCATCATGATGCTTGAGAAATCTTCCTTAACTTCCCCCAACCCCTGAGCGCCCTGTGCTTCCCTCTTTTTTAGCACTTGAAGGCTGCACCTTATTATTTTTGGATGCATCTATCTCTCTCCCACACTGGGGCTCCTTGTGGCTGCTATTATTATACAACTCATTTGTTTTATATCTCTTACATAAAACCCAGCATTGGCTGAGTTGAATGGATGAATAAAAGACATATTAAATCAATGATTGCACAAATTAATGAATAAAGGGGAGGATAATGGGTGGCACAATGGCTCAGCTTTGCCCAGCGAGAGCCTGCTTTTTGCATTGATGGGAAAAGTGCTTGGTGGGGGCAAAGTAGGCTGTGCTTTCAGCCAGGACATCCGGCCTTGGTGTTTAGAAACCTTGGGGTTCATCTCTCTCCTCATCAGTCTCAAGCAGTAGCAAAGAACAATCTCTTGTTCACAACGTCTTTGACAGACAAATCTGGGAAGACCCTGTAACCTCTTATTTTTCCTCTTTATCTTTTAGGTCTTGGAGGCATTTTTTTGATGGGGGGGGGGAGGGAGCTGTCAAAAGCTCCAAAGGCTAAGAGGACCTGGAGTACCCCTGAATGCTTGAGGAGGAACAGACAGGATGCATCAGGTGCTATCCAGGGACAAGTCGAGCAAATATTCTAGGGCATGGCAGCTCCTGGGATAGGACGTAAGTGGGCTGATCCCATGATCCATGACTTTGATGAAGTCTATTGAGAAAGGTCGATCTAGACAGGCTGGTGAGGAGGAAAAACAGCAGCCCTGGATCAGGGCTGGGGAAGGTGGGATATGTGTCCTTTCAGCATGTGACTGACACTTCTCACCCTCTGCCCCCATCTCTTCATCTCTCATGGGGGAGAAGAACCTTTTCTTCCTGGGATTGCTGATGGTTTTAAGTCAGACCATTGCCATGAGGTGTAGTTGTCTAAAATGCAGCCCAGGTGTGCCCCTCCTGACTGAGTTCACCCCTGCTCTTCTCTGCTAATCCCTGCATGTCTGTGGTTGAACTTGTCATTTTGTTAGTCTGTCTGCCTAACTAGACGGTGAGGTCTAGGAGAATGGGTGGGTAGGTGTTATCTACGTGGGCATCCTCTGTACAAGCCAGGGTCTTGTACAGAAGACTGGAAGGTGGGTAAATTATAAGTTTCATTCTTCTTTCCCCGTTCATGATGCTCAGATTATCCTGCATGGAGGTGATAATGGTTATTCTAAGACTACCTGTAGCTCTGAGGACTCCAAATTTAGCAAGTCAATAAATAAACACTTCTTTATGAGCAGACAAACAGCTTCCAGATCAACAAACATTGGCATAATAAGATGTTCCTCTACAAACTGCCCTAAACAGCAATGAGGAAGATCTTCAGGGGCCCAAAACAACACATGTCAGTGAGGGAGTATAAAAGCAAGGGCCTTGGAGAGCTGTCACAGTCAGGTCACCAGCTCTCGGCGCTCACAAGGAAGCACAGGTACCCCCACCATGTCTGGCAGCTGCTATTCCAGGAAATGCCCCTCTGTGCCAGCCATCTCTCTCTGCTCCACCGGGGTGAGCTGTGAAGGACCTGTCTGCTTGCCCAGTTCCTGCCAGAGCCAGACATGGCAGCTGGTGACGTGTCAAGATAGCTGTGGATCACCCAGCTGCGGTCGGCAATGCTGTCAGCCCTCCTGTCCTGTGAGCAGCTGCTGTCAACCTGTGTGCTGCACAGCCACCATTTGTGAACCTTCTTGCTCTGTGAGCAGCTGTGCCCAACCCCTTTGCTGTGAGTCCACTGCTTGTGAGCCTACGTGTCCTGAGAATAGCTGTGCCCAACCTGTGTGCTGTGAGGCCACTTCCTGTCAACCAGTCCTCTGTGTGCCCACATGCTGCCAGCCTGTCCTCTGCAAACCCAGCTGCTGCCAGCCAGTTGCCTGTGAGCCCAGCAGTGGTTCAGCTGTTTGCACTGTGCCTAGTGCCTGCCAACCCATGGTCTGTGAGCCTGTTTGCTGCCAGCCGGTGTGCCCGATGCCTAGCTGTGGTCCCTCTACCTGCTCCGTGGCCAGTAGCTGCCAGGCTGTCTGCTGTGACCCCAGTCCTTGTGAGCCGTCCTGTCCAGAGACCAGCGTCTGCCAGCCGGCTCCCTGCCTGGCTCTGGTCTGTGAGCCCGTCTGCCTCCGCCCTGTCTGCTGTGTTCCAAGCCCCTGCGAACCACCTTGTGTCTCCAGCACTTGCCAGGAGCCTCCTTGTTGCATCTCCAGTGTCTGTCAGCCCATCTGCTCTGAGCCCAGCCCCTGCTCACCAGCTGTCTGTGTGCCCAGCCCGTGCCAGCCTACCTGCTACGTGGTCAAGCCCTGTCGTTCGGTCAGCTGTGAGCCTATGTCCTGCCCACCTACATCTTGCCAGCCTCTCTGCTGCCGGCCAGGGTCTTCCGCATCTGCCATTTGCCAGCCAACCTGCCCTCGGACTTTCTATGTACCCAGTTCCTGCAAACGGCCTTACAGTCCTGCGGTTTCTTACCGACCAGTCTGCCGCCCAGTCTATCGCCCGATCTGCTCTGGACTCCTCTCCTATAGGCAGCCCTATGTGACCTCCATCTCCTACCGTCCTGCCTGCTACCGTCCCTGCTACTCCATCCAGCGCCGCCCCATCTGCCTCACCTCCTACTCTTACCGCCCTGTCTGTACCCGAAGGCCTTGCTCTGAGTTAGACTCCACCAAACAGGATTGCAAGTTCATTGCCAGCCAACCGGATTGTGCTGACTCAGCCCCCTGCAAGGCAGAGGTCTCAGAAGAGGGTCCTCGTCAGCCCACTGAGTCCAAACCCAGCACTCCAATTACCCGTGAGGCTGCAGCCACTCAGCCCACTTCCAGCAAGCCTGCTGTCTGCTAAACTAGCCCCACCAATTCCTGCGAAGTAAGCCATGATCTGGAGAGAAAACTCGACTACTCTTCCAAAAGTTTAGTATAATTTAGCCAGGATCTTTTTCTTTCTATACTGCCCTCACAATCTGCTTAAGCTTCAAAGAACTCATCGGAAATGTCAGTATTCTAATGGTCCAAGTGACATTCTGAGTCCCTGCTTCCTGCTACTGTTAAGCTGAGAAGAGACATGTCATCCCAACTCGCTCCCCTGACATAAAATTTTTCTCTGTCTGGATGTATGTGCTCCCTTGTTGTGCATGCTTGTGCTTCTTCGGGACTTCTTTAATGCGGTGAAACATTTAGCTGTCCAATTAAATTGGCTAAGTTGAAGTGACATAATGTTCTCATTGTCCTTTTGTTAATATTATAGTTGCTCAGTGACTTGCTTCATCCATCCATCCATCTGTTCATCCATCCATCCATTCATCCACACAGCCATCCATCCACACAGCCATCCATCCATCCATCCATCCATCCATCCATCCATCCATCCATCCACACAGCCAGCCATCACATAGCCATCCATCCATCCATCCATCCATCCATCCATCCATCCACACAGCCAGCCATCACATAGCCATCCATCCATCCATCCATCCATCCATCCATCCACACAGCCAGCCATCACATAGCCATCCATCCATCCATCCATCCATCCACCCACACATCCATCCATCCATCCATCCATCCATCCATCCATCCACCCACCCACCCACCCATTCATCTACATAGCCAACCATCCACACAGCCATCCATCCATCCATCCATCCATCCATCCACCCACACATCCATCCATCCATCCATCCATCCATCCATCCATCCACACAGCCAGCCATCACATAGCCATCCATCCATCCATCCATCCATCCATCCATCCATCCATCCACCCACCCACACAGCCATCTATCCATCCATCCATCCATCCATCCATCCATCCATCCATCCATCCACACAGCCTTCTATCCATCTGTCCATCCATCCATCCATCCACACAGCCATCTATCCATCCATCCAGCCAGCTAGCCAGCATTCAATCATCCACACACCCATCAATCCATCCACACATCCATCCATCTATCTGTGTAGCCATTCCTCTGTGCCTTCAGCATTATTAGATAGCTATTAGGGTCTCAGAATAAAGAGGGAAAAGTCTCAGTCTCCACCCTCAATGACCTTATTCTCTGGTGGAGAGACAGACCAGACAATTATTACATTCCTTTGTGCTAAGCACCAGGAAAGAGGTAAGCAAAGGGCACCATGAACTCAGCAGGGTGTAGGGAGGAACCAGGAAAGAATCTTGTGAATATGATGCTGGAGCTGATTCTTTCAGCACAGTAGGAGTTAACCATTTACAAACAGGGAAGGAAGAATTTTCTAGGGAGAGGGAACATGGACAAATGAGTGGGGTTGAGAGCAAACTGTTCATTAGGCAAGGCTTGGGCAGAGTTGCCCTTAGAGGAGTGGTGGGCTCCAAGGTCAGAGAGTAGACAGTAACCTGCCCAAGTTGGGCCTTACATGCTGGACAGAGGTGTTTGTGCCTGGGATAGGACTGGCACAAAGGCACTGAGGTGCTGTACAGGGCAGTGATGTGAGGAGCACTGGGTGTTGGAACACCCCTCTGGCCTTGGTGTGAAGAACTCAGTGGAGGGATATGGTCTTAGATGGAGAGAGAATGGGAAGGAAGCCAATAGCTTTGGGGTCCTCAGTGGGATGAAAACAGCAAGAGGGGAGCACTCTCACAATAAGGAAGTTCTGGGTAAACAGATTTCTTATGAGAATTTTCCTTGTGTTCTCCTAGCTCCTTCCAGACATTCTTTGGATAAACATGTATATCTCCTTATAACCTCCAAGGACAGAGTCTCTCCAGTCACCTTTTGCTCTCAGTACACAGAATGGAGGGCTGCCCTTGTTTTCAAGGTACAGCTTGGGCCATCACAAGCGCAGTAGGGGGCAGACTAGGGCTTCTCCACTCAGGCACTGCTGACACTTGGGCTGGGTTGTTCTTTGTCGTGGGTGCTGTCCTGGGCACTGTAGGATGTCAAGCAGCATCCCTGGCCTCTACCAACCAGATCCACAACTGTCCCTTGAGTGTGATGACTATAAATGTTTCCAGACATTGCCCAACATCTGCTGGGCACGCAAAACTTATTCCTGTTTGAGAACCGCTGGGCTAGACAATAGTAGAGGAAGTAAGTCAAAAGAGAAACACACCCTGCTCATTGGTTTGGAGCTACTGCCTCATCAGGACATTGGGATTTGTTGCCTCTCTCCTTCCAAGTCAAGAGACTCTGTGCCAAGAGCCGGACTTAGCGTTTCACATAAATCATGGCAATTTTGTGCAGTAATATTTTCTTCCTTTCCCGTTTTCTTCCCTGTGTACAAGATGAAGAATCTGAAGGACAAACAATCCAAGTGCCCCTCAACAGATATGTAAATTGTGGTACATTCACATGATGGAATATTGTAGTGAAAATGATTGGAGAATGGCTACGTGAAACAACACAGCTGAAGCTTACTAATGTAATGTGCCTTGATGAAAACAACCTCAGAAGACCTCTCGCTCCATATATATCTATATACGTATAGATATATACACACACATAGATACAGGGTGGACTTACATAATATATATGAAGTTCAATTCTCTTTATATATAAAATTCAAAAAGTTTACACACATGTGGTGCCAAAAATACATCTACAAATTTTAAGAAAGCAAAAGACTATATTAAAATACTCATGTCACATTTGATTTCTGCTATAATAAGAGATGCAAGATACAATATTCAAGATAACAAACATTATTGGTATGTATATATATGTGTATATATATAACACAATGTGTTTGTGTGTGTGTGTGTAGTGATAAAGGAAATTCAGGATAGTCACAGTTCATTTTCCATTCATGTGATACTTTACTTAGGAGAATATTTTCCAGATCCTTCCAGGTAAACACAAAAGATAACAAAGTCTCCATCTTTTTCTATGGCTGAATAGTATTCCATGGTATACATATAGTGCAGTTTATTAATCCACTCATGGCTTGATAGGTTGATAGGCTGTTTCCACATCTTTGCAGTTGTGAATTGAGCTGCTATAAACATTCGAGTGCAAATGTCCTTATGGTAAATGATTTTTTTCTTGAGAAATTCTGTTAAGAGGAAAGGAAACAAGAGCAGAATCACTAAGAGAAAAATAGAAGTAAAAAAAATAACTGCTTTAGAACAATAAAAGGATCGGGATAGCCCATTGTGAACTCCTCTGGGAAGGAGTTGACTTAACATGAAATCCACTTTGCAGTGATGTCTTTCTTTTGCTTCTGGAAATGTGTTGTTATACTTAACAGAATTTATATACTGTTGACTCCATCAACTGAGTTTAATCCATCTTGGTGAAATATTTTGCAGTTTTAAAAATTTCCAAATTATAAGATTGTCTTTTGGAGAATTGATAAGGGGAGGTCAGTACTCACACTAGTTTGATCCAGCTGTTGACAGCAGATGATCCCTACCTGGCTCAGGGTGACCTGCTCCTGAGCCTTCAATCACTGGGGGGAAGCCCCCCAAGGTGAGGAGATCTTACAGATGGTTAAGTTCAGAGGTTTGGGGGTCAGCAAGAGCTAGGTTTGAATCTTGTTTCTACCCCTTAATTGCACAGTTTTGGAAACGTGATTTAAAGTCTCTGCGTTAGTTTTGCCACTTTTTATGATTTCTGCTTTTTTTAAGTCTCAAGAAGAGCCGATGTCAGGAGATTTTAAGCTTCCCAAAAGGTCAACGAAGTGTTACATTTAAATCTTAACTGTGTTTCAAAACTGATGTCTGTTTTTATTTGATGTTTATTTTTATCTTTGCCACTTCTAATATAGCGATGACAACTATACTTGGTCACAGGGAGTATTTGGGGAAAAAACTAGGTCACGGGGAGTATTTGATGAAAAATGCAGTCAAGGGCTTGGTCTGTAGTGAAAATGCAATGAATACGAGCCATTATTATTATTAGCAGTAGTAATATTATCAGGAAAGTTAGGTTTAAGGAAAGACAATTGGGAAGGTTCCAGAAAGAAGTGGAGGAACTTTAATGTCCGTGGGTTCCACTGAATGATTTTTTGGTGCCCATCTCTGACACCCCCCCCCCCCCCCCCCGCTCCAACTGGGTCAGACCTTCATTTCCTGACTGTCTCATGGCCCAGGACCACATCCCTGGAGTGAGAACAGGGCTCTCCGGCATGATGTGGGCCTCCTGATGAGAGGTTAGTGCTGGGAAAAGCCTGCTTTAGTGAGGCTGGGGAACACCCTGTAAAAGAGACAGCTCATCCCAGCGAATCCAAAGTCAGCAATGAAAACTCTCAACACAAAAGAGACATACTTAAGGTTGGGCTCCTGAAGCCTGATAATCAGATGTTTGCATACAAATGAGTAAAAACAATAACACGGAAAGATGCTATAGGTTGTGCCAGCTCCCCTAGCGAAGAACTATAAAAGCCCCTGTGTACTGGATACCTTTCAAACTCAAGGGTACGGAGTGTGCAATCTCCCAGCTGGGTCAGCACCAGCACCATGGTGGACAGCTGTTGTGCTGGAGACGCCACCACCCTTCCCGCTGTGCCCACTGTCTCCACATGCCCAGCTGGTAGCAGCTTCCGATATGCAATCTGTTTGCCCAGTTCCTGCCAGAGCAGGACATGGCAGCTGGCTACAGTCCAAGAAAACTGTCAGGTGTCCAGCGGTGCCTCAAGTGGCTGTGAACCAGCTTTGTGTCAACCCACCTGCCTTCCAGCTGCCTCTTGTGTGGGTTTTATTTGCCAACCCATGTACTCCCGAACAGTCTGCTGTCAAAATGGAGCTGGTCAGTCGCCTTGTCTGGTTGGCTCACATCAGCCACCCTGCTTAGACGCCACCGGGTGTCAGGTGAAGTGCTGTGATACCAGTCCCTGCCAGCAAAGCTCCTGCCAGGAACCTGTCTGCACCTCTGGATCGTGTCAGAGAGCTTGTGGCCAATCCGTCTGCTGCGATGCTCCATCCTGCCAGCCATCCTGCTCTGAAGTGACCTCCTGTCCGGAAACGTCCTGCCCACCAATCGTCTGTACAGCTAGTCCAAGCCAACCCACTAGCTGCCAAGGAGGTTCATGTCAACCCATCTGGGGCAAAGGCCAGACCTGTAAGCCAACATGTTACCAACCCATCTGCTACATCCTCAAGACTTGCCAGTCACTTCCCTGTGCGCCTGCTCCCTGCCAGCCTTTGACTTATGTGTTCAGTTCTTGTGATCCTACCTGCTCTGTGCCCTCCTTTTGCCAGCCACTTTGCTGCCAACCAGCTCCTTTCGTATCTTTCGTCTGCCAGCCAGTGGCTAACAGCCAGCCCTCTTGTTCTTCATTGAACTCTTGCAAGCCAACTTCCTGTAGCGCTGTGCTTTCTGGCCAACCAACTTGTGGTGATCCCACTTCCTGTAACCAAAGTGGCTGCAAATCTTCTTCCTGCCAATCCGCATGCTGCGTGACAGGTGTAGGCATACCATCCAGTGGTGGCTCTCATTGCTTCCAGCCAACTTCCCCGAATCTCTGCAAGGCAAACACTTGCTTGGCAACTTCCTGCCAACGCAGCTGTCAGTCCAGCTTCCGAAAGGGAGCACTTTGTTGACAGAGCGCTCTTTGCACCTGCTCTGATGGTTTGCCACTGTCTACACATGCACAGCCACCCCACGTGTGCCTGTCTGCCTCTGACTGAGCACAAACAATGCCTGCTTTCTAACTTTACCCGAGTCTAGCCCCGCATTGTCTCCAAGTCAGGGCTAGGGAACTTGCCCAGCCACTAAGAAATCCGAGGATTATCTTTCAGCAAGCATGGTCCACACTGTACCTTGCATTTCCTGATGTCAATTCATTTTATTTCAGCAAAACCTTCTTTTGTTTTTCTTCCTTTTGATTTTGATGCTGCCTGATCTTTCAGAAGAATCCTTGCTGACAGATGATAATAAAAATGTGAATGATTAAGTATAACGAAGTGCCTCCATTCCTAGATACACCCCTACATAGACTTCCTTCAGGTCACATTTGAACACAATAACCTTGGGCTGTCTAAGTATGTGGGTCTGCATTGGTCTGATGGTGTCTAGAATTATAGAGGTTCAAGCTGCAAGAAAGGAAGGAGGCTCCGAGTGGCTCCCCTCAAGTACATGTTGTATTTTATTTTCAGCGATCTTGGTCCTGTGGCTACCAGAAATAAATGATTCTTTTAGGAATGTCACAGAAACTTTAGATAGTGACTTGAGCTGAGGTTTACATGACATGAGCTTGATATTTCCTTTCTGTAAGCACTTCAAGGGTATCCTGAAGGATCCACCCCACACCACAGCTGTCATCACAGCCATAATGTTCAAGTGACCCTTGGCTCCTGTGACATTGTTTGATTGGAACCTCATCAGAGGTGATCACAGGTGATAGCTTAATTAATTGCCATGCTAGTCCACATCATGGATTATTCTCATCTTGTTTCCCTTAGCCAGGAATCTTAGCACTGTGCTCAGGCCAGGGGCATGACCACATCAACTCCCCAAGTCCCAGCTTTGTAGAAGATCTATTTCCCGGTACCACTTCCAGTCCCAATTCTTTATCAGTCAGAGTCTAAGCAGAAGGGAGGAAGAAAATGTGCATTAATTTATACAGGGGATGTTTAATATAAAGATTTATTGAAACTTACAGGGGATTGCAGTTAAGTGGGATTAGCTGGTAAGAGGTAAAGAAAACTCGGAAACATACAGGAATAGCAGAATTAGGATCAGTTATTCTCTGAGATCTGGGATAGGAGAGAATTGCTCATTCTTACCCCCAACCTGGAATCCAGACTTGGTTGGAAAGGGCTCAGCTGTGGTTCACTGGAGGGTGGAGAGGTTTGCTGAGGCACAGTACTGGTAGACTTAATGGAAATTTGCTCTCTGAGGTTGCTGGGGAAGCTATGCACGGGGAGATGCCATGTGCAGCTGGCTGCAGGATACTGCTGGCCACTTCATGTTGCAGGATCCAGGCACAGAACTAGCCATGAGCTGCAGCAATCAGCTGCCACAGAAGCTTCATGCTCTGGGAGCTTCAGAGGGCAGAAGCCCAGTGAGCTGAACACAGCTGAATCCACGTGTACTGACTGGGGCTGGCAGAGCACACACCAGCCAGGAAGAGAGACTCTATTACTCAAGGTTCTTTACAGTCCTTTCTATTGACAAAATTTAACATTATGTCAGCTGGCAAAGGAGAAATATTCATAGGGCCCATTTATATTATAACAGCACAAGCAATGAAGGGTGTATCTGCAGGTGAGCAGCAATATTAAGATAGTAAATAATATCGAACTAAAGGAAAAGGAAGTGTCTTGCGGTATGAATGGAACTTCACAGAAGGTAAATACTTAAATTAATAAGCCTGTGAAAGAATTTTTGAAAGTATAATTTTTCAGAGAAATCCAAATTAAAATAAGAATTACATATTGCTCTAGGGGCATTAGACTGGCCCAAACTAGAAAGCTATTGTTAGAGTCCAGCAAATTTATTCTGTGAAGCAACATATTTTAGGCTTTGTGGGGCATAGGGTCTTTGTTGCAACTACTGAGTTTTGCTATTGTGTCAGGAATGCATCATAGATACTAGGTCAACAAATTAGTGCGGCTGAGTTCTAATAAAACTTTATTTACTAAAGCAGGCTAGTATTTGGCTCTTGGGCCATACTTTTCTGACTCCTGTGTTATATAATGCCAAGTGTTGGTGGGAGTGTTGGGTTTGTAGGAACCTTCTTGCATTATTGGTGGGATCATTAGTTCTTTTGGCCATTTTTAAGAACAACCTGAAACTCTTTATGCAAATTATATAAATGTATGTCCCATGGTCCAGCAGTCCTTCTTCTGAGTATACATTCCAAGGAAATTCTCACACAGGTCCATAGAGGGACACATATGAAGATATTCACTGTGGCATTTCTATAATGCCATGAACTTCAAGAGAAATCCAGTGTCCACTTCTGGGCAAGTGGATAGGCAACATGTGGTGATTCTCAGCATGGAGTATTATGCTGGAATTAGAAATGGAAGATTGTATATACACACAGTTGCACAGACAAATCTTAAAAAAATTCTGCTTAGCGACAAAACAGACTGAAATATACTGGGCATTGCTATTTATGTAAAGGACACATGTGCTAAACAACAATGAACACTTTATGAGAACACATGCAAATAAACAGAAAAGAATAGCTGATGGAAGAGAATGGGTGCATGAGGAGAACAGGAATTAAATTCATTGATATTAAATACATAAAGATAAGTGAGGCAGGCCCTTGAAATGACCAAAGATGGTCATGTGCCATAAAATAAGGAGTAGGACTGACTTATTTGCAACTGAGGTCCAAAAAGAAAATAAAAGAAAAAAAAAAAAAAAAGGAAACGGAGGAGAGAGGGACCTTGACATCACAAAGGATTACCATGTATGCAGTGTCTTCCAGAAATGACATTGTGTTGGATAGCCTACTCACATTCTCTCTCCCACATCTTCCACGGAGAGTTCAGTCATGCTGGAGGGAGAAAGAGGTCCTGGGAGGCAGGATACATGTGGCCTCAGGACTGCATGGAACTTTCAACAGTGTTTCCCACAGTACGAGAGGACGCAGGCATTGTTTAAAGGAGTTATAGACCTCTAACCAATTTATTGACTGATGCCAGAATTCTCTGCATACCTAGAATTACAAATTTCATTTTGTAACAGTATTTTGACCCATCTGAAGTCTATGTTCCTTTTTTGTTGTTCAAACTACAGATTTCTAAGTTTTGTAGGCAAATGTTTTTTGGCCATCTGCCAACAGCAAACTTCCCTGAACATGTCAAGTGTAAAACGTGGGCGGGGAAGCTTCGTATCTTTTCTCATGCGGCAACAGTTTAAATAACATATCATTTATTTGCTCCTTTTAGGTTTGCTAGAACTTGTCCTAAAACATCTGAACCTCCTCTATACACAATATTCTGCCAAGCCTGAGCATGCTTCTTACTAAATTTTTACTTAGACTTTTGTTCAGGGCAGGAGAACATTTTCAAAAAATTTGAGAAAAATATTACAAACACCAATCAGAATCGACATTTTCTTATATCTGCTTTGGATCTTATAATTGAAACAAAACATTATTCATAAAGTTGTCCCATTTGTACTTCCCAGGTCCTTTTTTCCTTCTTAAATACAACCTCTCTACCATGATCTTATTGTAGACCTTCTTAAGTCACAGGTAATTTATGTAAAGATATAAATAACACATAATATATATAAAGTAGGTAAATGATACTTAGTATTAGAGCCTGAATATTTAAGAATGTTTACCTGTGTAATTCAGATTATGCAATTTATTTTTTATTTCATTATTGCTTTTAAGAGATATGCATTTTGATACTTAAATATCTTTTATTATGTTAGTTATCTATTGGTGCATAAAAAATTACCTAAAACTTAGTGGCTGACAATTGCAGACATTTTTTATCTCACTGTTTCTGTGGGTTAGAAATGTAGGCGTGGCTTAGGTTAGCTCAGGGTCTCTTGTGAGATGACTGTTGAAGTGTTGGCTGGGGTGGAAGTCATCTCATGACTTGGCCGGGGGAGGATTTACTTCTAAGCTCACTCATGTAGCCACTGGCAGGCCTCTGGTTCTTGCTAGCTGTTAGCCAGTGATGTTCTGCCCCTGCTGTGTGGGCTTCTCCATTTCTTACTGATTGTCTTTAGGGAAAGAAGCTGAATTCACCCAGAGTCAGTGGGCAGAGGGGAGAGAGAATATAAACACACAACATGGAAGTTGCAGTCCCTACAGAGCCTAACCTTGGAAATGACATCCTACCACCCCAAATGGTAGGATGGTAAATTCAGTCCATGCTCAAGGGGAAGGAACTTACAAGGGTCTAAACACCAGGAAGTGGGATCATAAGAAGCCATCTAGAAGGCCGTGTTCTATAGTCTGCCCTTTGAACCCTCAGTGGTTTACATGTTAAATACACTTACTCCTAAGGTCCCTCCGAATCTCATCCTAAAAAATTACAGCAAAGCTCAAGATGTAGCATTTCATTAAAATCAGGTGTAAGTACAATGAACCTTCTAGGGTGTAGTTCCTCAAGTATAGCCTCTAAGGTACATTTCTTCTAGATTTGCAGACACGTGTAACTGTCTGCCTCCTAAACACCCGACATTCGATGGTGGTAGAAGCACAGCATGATTGCTGTAGATAATTCTTTTGGAAAGGTGGGGAAATGGCACGTACCAAGAAGTCACTGGTTCAATTCTGAAGTCTAGTTGGGCAAACATCGGAGGGTTTTGGACTTAGGTTTTGATGCCTGGGAACAATTCTCCATGGCTCTTGGCTCTTCCTGTCGAGTTCTTGGTTCTGGCCTCTGTATCATTCTCAGACTCTTACAGAGTTTGCAGCTGAGCAGCAATCTCAGCCTGTTTCTGTTGACGGAACTCGGAGGCTCAAAGGCATTTTCATTTTGCATACAAGAAAATATTTTAAAAAGAAGAAATACTGTATCCCTCTGTGCAAGCTAGCAATGTTTTTGCATGTATATTTACATACATGTTCTTATACACACACACATATATGTTCATATAGAGACGTAAGAAGTTTGTGGTTCTACTGTGAATCTTCTTGGGCTTGTTCTATGAGACAAAATTCACTCCCACAAATCACTCAGAGAAGTAGAAGTACAGAAAACCTAGAAATGCCACTATAAACAACAACAACAACTCTCTATTGTGTGACAACAAATTCTGTAACAGCTGAGAGATAGATTGTCTAAAGTCTTCGTGGATGCTATGCGTTATTTCAAGGTCAACAAGCAAAAAGAGCTCTTGCAACTCAAATCCTGGAATGTACATTGCAAGCACTGGGATGCTCACTGCTTCCTGAGAGAGAAGGAAGTATGCTTACCTCAGTCAGCTGAAATTTAATGAAAATTATCTGCGAGGCTGAGATCCATTCAGTCTCCCTGTGTCTTAGGTTCCCTGTGATTCTTCAGACATCATCAGCAACAGTTAAATGCTGTCATTTGGAAGCACCAAACTCAGTGTCCACAAAGTAGTTTGTTCAAGGTCATGAACTAGAACTGACTCAAAAAAACTACATTCTCCCCTATGATGTTTATACCCATTTGGGACCATGATTCCTCTTTCCAATTGTCTTTCTACACAACTGTGTTCAAATATTATCCTTTAAACATAGAAGTAATATTGAGAAGTCCCCGTTTCTAGTGTCATAATCATAATTTTGCCAATGGACCTTAAATAAAATCTTAAGCATTCTTATTATCACGTATTTGTGTGGGGAAGATACAAGTATGAGACTTATCTTACTGTGTTTTATACACATACATGCATATGTATAAAATATATTTATGCTTTACTAGAGCTATTACTATTGGGCACTTAAAGGGGAGTTCTTGGGAAGAACTGTGTTGCTTTTTCTAGGAATAAATCTTAAGGGATAGATGATCTTGGAAATGTGTCCTTTTCCCTCTTAATCTTTGTTCTAAGCAGGAATCTTACGAGGGACAAAGAGCTTGCCTTTTATCTCCTCCTTGTCTTTGATAGAGAATGTTGTTTTGTTTTGTTTTGTTTTTAATTGTTATTAAATCATAGCCGTGTACATTGATATGATCCTGGGGCATCATACACTAGCTTCATAGACAGTTTGACACATTTTCATCACACTGGTTAACATAGCCTTCCTGGCATTTTCTTAGTTATTGTGCTAAGACATTTACATTCCACATTTACTAAGTTTCACATATAAGCCTTTCAGGCCTGAGACAGGTTTCAACCACTGTGAACACAGGGGTAATAAGGGACAGGGAAGGCATGTATGCTTTCTTTATTGAGTTTACATTATCTTTACACTTCAGGACTTTTTATTATTTATGCTTTGGACATGGAGTAAGAATCTGATAATAGTCCATTTGGGTGTTGTAAATCAAGGATTCTCAAAGGAGAAGGCCTGGTAGAGATAACACAGGATGCTATAAAATGTCTTTAATTTGGAGATTTTCACAGTGTAAGGAAAGGTGAAGACTGGAAAGATGATTGTGTCAGTTCTGAGATTGGGCAGGGCCTGGTGCGTAGGGCCCAGTTTCCATTAACCTTTGCAAACAGACACATTTTTGAGTCCAGTCTTTTAGATCTTCCCATAAGTTCTTGGCAATAGGGTAGCTGGAGGAGAAAAGGGGAGAGTAATCTAAAATTGTGAGTTTGCCTATTTCTTTTGTGGTTAATTTGATCTTGAAATAACTTGTTGTCATTTATAAAGATTTTATCATTCTCCTTTAATTAACAATTCATCCTCATTTCCAGCACATACATAATAAAAATCTCAAGGGGCATGTGTCAGAAGACATTCCCAGGATGTCTGATGAAAGAGCTGAGCTTTCTCTAGTTTTAATGGAGAAAACAAAGTCAGTGGCTGGTTGTCTGAAATTAACCCCTGTTCTCTCTTTAACAATGTTGTGTTGCACTACAGAGCTTAACATAGAGGTTGTCTTTTATGTTTAATTCAAGTCATAAGGAGAATCAATTAACTATAGTGTAATGGCTAGTATAATTCACAGCAAGAGAGGCCTATGCAGGGGAGCCACTTATATCAAGTTGGTGATGTTAGATTATAACTTGTTAAAGAAAGATAGAAAAATAAAATCTAACGCAACATTCTGACGATGATTCCATATTATCATGATGATAATTCTACAGAACCCAGTATTTTTTTTAAAGTCATTGAAAGATAGAAAGATATATAACACCCCCCAAGTTGTCCTGAGATACAATTATAAATATTATAAATAGCTAACAGATATTATAGAGGAAATGAACTAAACTGTCAACGTCATTGTGGAAGCTTACCATGTGATGGCATAAAGGATGCATCCTTAGTTGGGTACTATAGACCCAAGACTTGGAATTCACATTAAAAAGGATCAGAATAAAATTAGGTAAAGTCACCTTAAAAAGAGGGATATCTTCAAAGTCTGAATTAATTCAGATCTGATTGACAATATACAAATGTG
The DNA here is from genome assembly GCA_963574355.1 of Loris lydekkerianus. Lineage (NCBI taxonomy): Eukaryota > Metazoa > Chordata > Mammalia > Primates > Lorisidae > Loris > Loris lydekkerianus. Next base: position 29,062 of record CAUYPK010068610.1, read on the forward strand.
AAACTTATGGAAAGGTGTCATTGTACCATAGAAACCCAGAGTTAAGACAAATGCTGAGGCCAATGTTAGCAGTGCCCAGACAAGAAACTGCCCACAGGAGAGGGAGAGGTGTCTGTGGTGCTATGAGCTTTCTTTCTTTTTTTTTTATTTTTATTTTTTAACATTAATTCCATCGGTGAGACCTGTTGTTAAATGAATGTGTCAAACACCATCCGACGTTTAGATTCTTTAACTTCCTGTACTGATTTCCTGGCTCATATGGTCGTGAAGAAGTTCCTGTTAATTAATTCTGCCATAAATTAATAAGTAGGTCTTCTTGCTTTATGGGCTTCGTTAACATGTACTTGCTCCGAGAGGTGGCGTCACCTGTGGAATGTAAACAATATCACATTTCTGAGTCTGCAAAGCTGAAGGCCGGACCCTGATACATTTATCAAGGTTGTGAATTCTACCCTGAAAGCTTTTTGGAAGACAGCCTTTCTTCCTCTTCTTCTTCTTCTTCTTCTTCTTTTTGTTTAGTTTCTCCAAGTGAATGCCAATTATCATGACAGTGTGTATGTTTTCTTTCAGGCATTATGTATTTGAATGCTTATGGATATTAATGAATGGTAAGAACCTGTCAGCAAACAATCAGTCAAATAATGATGGGCCAAGACAGTGTTTAGAAACCTGGGAGAATGTTAGGCATGGAAGGAATCCTGATGAACTCTTACCAAGTGTTGTCAGATCCAATGCTTGAATGCCTAGTAACTGAAAATTCATGCACCTGAGTGGAGTGGCCTGTTCCATCCTTGGGAAGCCATTTTAAAGAGGTTTTAGGGAGTTTCCATTCTCACCGTAGGCTCCCTGAGCTTTGTGAAATCATGTGGAAGCACCAAGTTATTTGCTCTCCTATTCAAGGCTTTATAGGTCCAAGTTCCTTCTCTAGACTGGGAGTATACGGAACACAGCGCGTATGAGGCAAACAGCCTGAAGTTTGACAAGTCAGGTAAACTGCAGGTTAGCTGTGTGACTTGGAGCAAGTTACTTCATCCCCCTTAGCCTCTGTTTTCTCATCTGTATAATGGGGATAATAAAACCTTGCTGGATTATGAATTAGAAAATTATGAAAAATATCTAAGCTATTATCTGTAGATCCTCAGTAAATGACAGTCTCTGCACTCGTCCCTCTGCTCATCTTCAATCAGGAGAACAAGCACTTAGCAAGTCAGACACTTGGAAGCCTCTTTGGAGACTCCCTCGGCCCTCTTAGGTTTTCTAAGACCTAACCACAAGGGGATGGCTTTGACTACCAAATACTCATATCTTCCCATAGCCAGCTCTTGGAATCCTCTGTATCATTCAGATCTTCTTCAGAAAAATCTCCTCCTCCTTTGGGGAATTAAACTTACATCAATTATATCCACCATGGTTTCTAGGAGTCCACAATTTCTTTTCTTTCCTTCCTCACATCCTTCTGTTTTCTGCTAATACTTTAGTGTTGAATCTCCTCAGCTTCAATTTTGCTCTACAACATCCAGCAACTTTTTGTATCAAAGGGTTATATAATCATTGTTCAAGTACTTTAATTTCCAGGAGTCTGTTAAGTCTATACCACTCTTATAATGCTCTGTTCGGGAAGTTATGTTGATCCAGAATGTGCAGGCACAGAAAATGTGTCTTGTGTGCATGGAAGGATGTGTGTTCATCTTTTTTGTCCAGGTATTCTGAATTTTTTAGGTAGAAAAGTGACCTATATGTGCAAGGCATTATTATTTGCATTGGTAGATAAGCAACTTGAATTGTACACCTTCCCTCAGTTACGAGCATTATTTCATTAAAATCTCAATAATTATAATTAGATAATAGATCAGCAATTAGACCATGTGGATACTGAACTCAGTTCTATCATGAACCCAGTTCTACTAATTACTAGGTGTATGACATGAAGCAAGTGACTTTTGCCATTTGTAACATGGAAATGATCATCTTGGCTCCGCCCACCTTGTGATGTTGCTGTGAGATTAGAAGCAATACAATGAAATGCCACACACGTGCAAGGCCTTTTAAAGGAATGGCTGTGCCAAACATAACCCCACTGTACGGTCGATGATAGCAAAGACTTTAGGAAGATAGTGAACTTGAAAGTGAGAAGCAGGACACAGGACTAATGAGTGCCCTGACATGAGATGGTTATATTGATCATTTGCAGTGATGTTGATCAACTGCAGAGATTTAAGAGAATGGTCCTAAGGATTTGTTTTTTGGCATTCTTAGAGGAAGAAGTTGGGTGGCAACTTTTCTGGGGCTCAGACCTTGATTTCATGTCAAGGGCAGATGAAGCTGACCAGCGGCTGGAATACCCATCTACAGGAAATATGGAAGACAAGACTTGAAGTGAAGCAGGCTCTACTTCACCAAGAAGCCTCACAGTTTAATGAGAAAACTAACAGAATGTTTTGGCAACAGCATGATTTCAGCAAAGCCAGGAGAGAGAGTTTATTGGCAAGTTTAACCAACAGGTTAATCAGACACTTAGGAGAAAACACTTATTTGTTTCCCAAAGTGTCTGTGCAAGTGTATACTACCCTCCACCCTCTTTCAATGTGCAAGAAGATTCCGTGTTTCCACACTCTCCCCGACTCGTGGCACTGGCAGACTTTTAATTGGAATATCGTTGAGGTTTTGGATTTGTGTTTTCTTAGTTACTCAAGGTGTTGTACAACTTTACACATTTATTTGCCATACGTGGGTCCTCTATTACAAAATTCCTATCCACATTTTTTTACCTGAATTCAAGGGGTCGATCTGATCAGGTCAGCCAAATTTAGCCTGCCCCGGTTGCTTTTGGTTGTCTTTCTCCCTCCAGAAGCTGAAGGCCATGCTGCTGAACACTGTAATTTAACCACCATAACTTCCTTACAGATAATGTTTATGTGTCATCATGAGGGTCCCCTAAGTTGCTTTTCAGGAATTTGGGGCAGCTCCTGTTCAGTTCAAACCAGTAGAGACTACCAATCCTTCAAATGGGACTGTGCAAATGCCCAGGAGGTGCAATTTTGAAGTCATAGGGCCCCAAATCCCACCCACAAGTCAGGCTAAAATGGCTATTTTCTGAACAGGTGTCCTGTGAAGAGCCACGAGCCCCAACTATGTTTGTGCAGATCTAACCCTTTTCTCTGGGGTTCCCTGCTGCTAATCATGGCTCTCCAGTTTTAGAGTACCGCTTCCCTGCTCATAAATATCCTGAGCTTTACCTACTGGGAGGCAGATTTGGGAGCTGTTCTTCTACCTTTTCACTGGGCTGCCTCGTGAGTGAATCTTTTTCTCTTTTGCATATAACCTTGTCACACTCTGGATTTACCATGCAGGGCAGAACTAACATGGCCAGTGTCAGCCCTAGTTTTCTATGACTCATGGGAGTCATTTATGCGTTCTTGAGGCCACCCCTTGGTCCCTGTGTGTATTGTGAATACCTTCATCTAGTCAGCAGCATGTGGGGCAAAAGAATCGGGCTCACCCCTCCAACAAAGAATTACATGATTAGAAAGTCAATGGTACCCAGGGTGAGGGACACTGATTTAGACCTACATCTAAATATAATTGACAACTATTAGTATCTCAACTTACGGCTTTTCTCTGTTACGAATGAGAGGATCTCTTCATAGAACTCCAGATACATCTGGGTTGAGCTGGTGCCTCACCTTCATCTCGTAAAATGAAGAATGGATCTCTGTAGCAATTGTGGTCAGCTCAAAGGTAAGTTTTTTTGACACAGTTAACTCAATTGCCAGGACTGTGTCCATTCTTGATTTCCTTAATAATGCCTGCTCAAGACAAAAAAATTGACTCAAAGCTTGCAGGTACATGAAATATGGCCTGAGGGTAAGTGTTTTACTTGGTCACTTTTTAATATTCCAACTGTACATGACCAGAGGAAAGAGACCCTCCCAGAATGCCAACCCCCGACATCAAAGTACAAGTGCCTTTAGGTGAGCTGCTGAGTTGAATGTGCCAGCAATACAACAGGTGCTCAAATCTGCTGGTGACTCTTAAAACCAGCCATCTGGCCTCACATGTGTAAGTGGTCATGGAGGTTTTAGAAAGAGAAGGGAGAATACATGTATAAACAGAGAAATTATCTGCAGATGGATAGGTTTGTTTTTACACAGGCAACCAAAGCAATCATCTTTCCAGTCCAGAACTCGGTGCTCAGATCACTGTTGTTGTTGATGCTGTTTTGGTGCTCGTACTAAGAGGTAAATGTCAGTGTCCTGAAGCTAAACTCAGAGGCTCCGGGTCTTTGACCAAATTCTGTCCTTAACTAGGCGGTGACATTACAGAGGTGTTTTATTCATGTGTAAAGAGTGAGACAGGGAATCATCTTGGTTCTGTGAGCTTGGGGATCATTGACAGGTGCAGAATAGATAATAATCATGAAATAAAATACGAACAGAAAGCCTTACAAGTAAATGCCATACCAAAAAAAGTCACAGTAAAGACTGGAAGATAGCAAAGACTTTATTGAGAAGGCATCATGGAAGCTGCACTGGGAAGAAAATGCAAAGTGATCATGAAAAGAAAAAAGTAAGACAGAAGAATAGTAAGTCCATTAGAAAAATCATGATTATAATGAAGTAGTTAACATGGAAAAACCTAAGAAAGCAATTATAAAGATTTCTATTTTAGGTTACTTAGAGGGAATGTGATAATCAGTTTTCCAAGGCTAGGACAATGGCAGTAAGTCAAGGAGACTCAAAGAAGGGCTGCACCTGTCACAGAGCTCTACAGTGAATACAGACACAGAAGGTCAGGGTGAGGTCAACTGCTTCTCACCAAGCCAACTCACAAAGCCTGTGAGAAACTGGAAACTAAGAAACTAAGAGAAAGATGGTGGCAGCATGCCGGATGTCAATGAAGCCTGGTGATGGGCTTGTGGCAGGAACTGGGGAACTGGCAGATCGGTTGTCAGGAGGTTGTCTGTGTCGGGAGATTCCATGGTGAGAGGATCAGCAGCAGGAAGGCTGGCAGCAGCTGGATCCACAGCCCAGGTTCAGACAACCAGGCAGGCAGACACACGTGGGCTGGTAGCAGGTCCTGGTGCAGTAGACGGGTGCACAGCTGCTGGGCTGGCAGCAGGAGGTGCCACAGCAAGTGGGGCGGCAGCAGGGCTGGCAGCAGCTGGACTCACAGCAGCTGGGCTGGCAGCAGGGTGTGCTGCGACAGGTGGTGACAGAGGTGGGTTGCCAGCAGGTAGTCCTGCAGCAGGTGGTTGGACAGCAAGTGGGGCGGCAGCAGGGTGTGCTGCAGCAGGTGGTCTCACAGGTGGGCCGCCAGCAAGTGGTCCTGCAGCAGGTGGTCCTGCAGCAGGTGGGCTGGCAGCAAGGGGAGCAGCAGTGGGTCATGGTGTCTGTGTGGAGGGTGGGTTTCTGTTCAGAGGTGAGCTTCCCAGAATCTGCTGATGCCTTCCAATGTGGACCTTTTATACACCGGGCCTCCAAAGTTTGAACCAATGGGCAGAATTTTTCCTTGTTGTTGTTTACACTGTTTTCCATAATTACTAGCTGAATTATGCAGGAAGAAGTTGTTTCCTAAGTGTTAAGACTCTTCCAATTGTAGGTGTTTAATCTGTTTCTTAATTGAGAATAACTCCAGAACTGTTTTCAGATACGAGGAAAGTGATCACATCATCAGCATTTTTTCTGGTCTGGTCACTATGTGGTCATGTGATAATTCTTGCTGGTCTGGGTGGGTCCAGAAGTTCTCTCTTCCTAGTCTGTTGCTTTCACTATTTATCTACAGGATACTTGTATAGGGCTTAGGTTGAGGCTTTCAATGTGCCCCTATCAGAATAGTGTTCCTATAACAACTGATCTTTGACAGAGCAGACAATGATGTACACTGGGGGGAGGAACCCCTATCAATAACTGGTGCTATGAAAAAGTGGATCACCATCTGCAGAAAAATGACACAGTACCTTTATCTCTTGTCACATACAAAAGTAAATCCAATATGAATAAAAGACTTGACTGTAAGGCATGAAGCAATACAAATTCTAAAAAGAAACAAGGAAATCTCTTCTAGACATCAACCAGCCAAACAGTTCATGACTAATACACCAAAGGTGAATACAAGAGCAACAAAAATCAAGATGTGGGATTTAATTACATTAAAAAGCTTGTGCATAGGAAGGAAATCATCACCAGAGAGAATCAACCATCTACAGAATGGGAAATAATGTTTATTTGTACCTCAAACACAGGTCTGATCACCATATCAATAAAGAACTCAAACAAATCAGGCAAAAAGAAAAAGAGACAAGCTACCCCATACAAAGTAAGTAGAAGTCATGAACATAGTTTATTCCAAAAAAGATGAACAAATAACCAACCACATGAAAAAAAAAATAAAAAAAAATCATGCTTAACCTCATTGATTATCAGGGAAATGCAAATTAAAACCACAGTGATCTGCTACCTGCTCCCCTGTCCAAATGGCCATGATTACGAAGTCCTGCTTCTCCTGGGGCATCACACGTTCCTGGTCATGCACATCATCTTTGCCATTTGCATGACCTCCTAGATTCTCAGGAGCACTTCAGAGCTGATCAAAGCTCCTGTGCACAACGCATTCTCCAGCTTTTCGTGTTAAGTTTTTTGGTCATGATTCTATTATTTTCTCCAGCCATATCCACCTCCCCAGGGACGTGTGATGGTAAACAATTCTTTTGATTTACAGCAAAATTCCCAGGGAAAAGGCTTCCCATTCTCAGCAAACTCTGAATCAGCTCCAATAAAGATAGCCTTATAAGAGGGGTGCTCTAGGGGACAAACAGACAGATCAAATAATGACACGTCTCCAGAAATGGGCTCAGAAGGAGGCTCAGCCTGTTCTCTCCCCTCCAGTGGCTGAGAGACTGCTTGATTTTACAGTAATTTGAGATCTTTGTTTTGAAGACAACTGTGGAGGTGGGAGAGGGGAATGAGCATAGGATAAGCTGAATTAGCCACAAAGGTTTTTTTAACCAAGGTTTAGACATACTCTTTGTATAAGAGATCCCCTGAACCTTTTCAATTTTTTGGCTAATTCCAGAGTTAAAAAAAAGTTACTTCTACTGATTTTGCTAATTTTTCATTGCTTTTTATGGAGAATAAACTTTCTGGAAGTCCTTAATCAGCATTTCACTCACACCACTGTTTTTATAGATAACATTTTTATGAAAATAAGAAGGAGCTCTTCTCACCCTCGTCTCTTAGGAATTTTTATTAATCATGCAAGGTGTGTTGAAAGGTATGACATGCATTATTTATATTGATTAAGATAATCATAAGAAATTCTTATTTTGTTTGGTTAAGGTGATGTATTATTACACTGAATAATTTTCAAATGGCAAACCTTGTATTTGCTATAAAAAGCCAAATACACTGGCTTGGTTTTCTTTGCCCAAAATAAGTGACTGAGGCAAGGATCTCAATCATTGGAGGTTTATTTAGACAAAGTTGAGAACATACTTAGGAAACACAGAACACAGACAAATTGGTGGCTGCTTTTGTGAAGGGGAATTTTGAAGGTTCAGGGTTTAAAGGTGGAATATAGAAAGAAAAAAGACAGGGATGGGATGGGAGGAGTAGTGAGACAAAGTGTTTCAGTCTTGTGAGAGCTAGGAAAACATACATTTTACATAGAAAGAGTGAATGTTAGAAGAGAAAAGGGGAGTGAAAAAGCTAGAATTATGTGGATGTCCCTGGGTAGGTGGGAGAACGTCTGATCCTGCCTTGTCTCTGTTCTGTGTCTTTAAAGATAAATGTGTTAATTCATTATTAGTGTGGAATTCAGAAGCCAATCAAGCCATTTGCAAGCTGGTCAGCGTGCATTTTGGAGCATGATACACAGCCTCCGGGAGGTCCATGTACTCCTCTTTACAATGGGTCCAGTGACTTGTCCAATGAAGGCTTTGGTGACAATGAGATATTGCATGAAAAATGTAAACTCAGCATCTAGTAGGTAAGGAAACTGCATTGCTTTGTGAGCTCTTTAGAGGAGAGGAAGTTTCCATGTCTGTGCACTCCTGTTGGCTTGGCTGAGGGGACAGCATGGTCCTGAAACATTGTTTTCTTTGAGAGGTGGCAACAGCCTAGAAAAGTCCAAATGCTCGTGTGCGCTCTTTTGTGTTCAGTTCCTCTGTGTATCCCTGCCAGTTCACTTTTACCAGCCCCTAAGAACTATGATGGCTTCTGCATGTTCTTGTACTTCATGTTCCTGCACTTGTGCACAGAAAAGTGCCCGAATATGTAAGTGTGAAGATTTCCCCTGCTAGAGAAGGCTGGAGCTAGGAAAAGTGCCCATCTCCCCAGTGTACAGTTATTTCCACTTGCAGTAGGATCTCAAAGTACCTGTGACATATAGTAAGAGTCAGCAGGCACCGGGACCAGGGGTCCTCAAACTTTTTAAACAAGGGGCCAGTTCACTGTCCCGCAGACCATTGGAGGGGCGGACTGTAGTTAAAAAAAAACTATGAACAAATTCCTACGCACACTGCACATATCTTATTTTCAAGTAAAAAAGCAAAACTGGAACAAATACAATCACACTGCCTCATGTGGCCCGCAGGCCGTAGTTTGAGGACCCCTGCCTGGGACAATTCACATGAAGCAAAGAACTTTTCTCATCTGTAGGTTGTCAAGGGTACTCTTGACTCTGGCTACCTGTGAGGCTATCACAGGTGATGAAGGAAGGATGCGAGTGATAGGCGATCTAAACGTGAGCTCTTATGAAGGAAATGCTGCAGAAATAAATACAAGTTCAAGGAAAGACTTAAGGGAATACAGATTTATTAGGAAATAAACAGGGGAGACTTTTTGAAGCAAGGAAAACAATTTAAAATGGCTATAAAGGGGGAACGAATAGGGCAGAAGAATAAGGAATACATTGAGAAAAATATCACTTATCATTGGGAAGAGTTAAAAAAGAAGGCATACTTTTTTGTTTGTTTGCTCAGTTTTGGGGTGGCTTAGCATGATAGGATTAGGATTTCCACATGTGACAACATTAGTCAAGATCAAGAACAGATGAAGTAGACCCAGAGTTGGAGCTGGTACTCAACAGATAAAGAGGAGAAAAGTGAATGAAGTATGCTGTCCTCCATCAGGCAGACACTTGAGACCCTTTATAACAAGATGATCCAAAGATAGTCTGATGATGGCAAAGCTTGGAGTGTGATTTTGTTGTAGAACCTGGGTGGTTGGGTGATGCCACATCGGAATGTGGCAGGTGCTTGGTCTTCAGCAAGGGTGTTGATCAGCAGCAGGAAGGCTGGCAGCAGCTGGATCCACAGCCCAGGTTCAGACAACCAGGCAGGCAGACGCACGTGGGCTGGTAGCAGGTCCTGGTGCAGTAGACGGGTGCACAGCTGCTGGGCTGGCAGCAG
>CAUYPK010068611.1:0-23294 GCA_963574355.1 Loris lydekkerianus
GTCCTCAAACTACGCCCCATGGGCCATATGTGGCCCACTGAGGACATTTATCCCGCCCGCAGTGTTTTTGCCACTGCTACCTGTCCTGCTTAGCAGCAGACTGCTCCCGGGCCAGCAGTGTGCATGTGTGGAATGTGCGCCACACTCTCTGACTCCCCTCCTTCTCTCTGTCTCTCGACTCCTCCTCTCAGTCTTGGGACTAACTGATGCACACTTGTATCACTTGTTACGAGTAGCAGTGACAAATATGGAACCGGACACTGACCATCTCATTAGCCAAAAGCAGGCCCATAGTTCTCATCAAAATACTGATAAGTTTGTTGATTTAACTTTACTTGTTCTTCATTTTAAATATTGTATTTTTTCCTGTTTTGTTTTTTTACTTCAAAATAAGATATGTGCAGTGTGCATAGGAATTTGTTCATAGTTTTCTTCTTTAAACTATAGTCCGGCCCTCCAACAGTCTGAGGGACAGTGAACTGGCCCCCTGTTTAAAAAGTTTGAGGACCCCTGGCTTAGAGCAATCATTCTCAAATGTGGCTCCAGGGTCATGGGCCTCAGTATCACCTGGAAACCTCTTAGACACATAAACTGTTGGGCCTTCCCCTCAGCTGAGATTGACCTAATAACAAACTCTGGGCCCAGGACCCAGCACACCCCAGGGGATTCTGATGTGTGCCACAGCCTGAGAACCACCAACACCGTGGGGTGTGCAGCTCCTGAAACACCGCTTGGTTTGTAACAGGCACTCAGAAGATGCACTGCTGAATGCAAGCATGAGATTCAGGGCGAGGCTCAGATGTTCATGATGGAAACTTAGGGGACTGACAAAGAGGAACTGAATTTGAAAACCCTAAATAGTAAAAGAACAGAGATCAGCCTTCAAAATGAATTGCCAAGGAGACGAATGGAAGGAATAGGAGAGGCAGGATTTAGGCAGAAGAAACGGCATCAGAAGAGAGGGGTTTGGAGGATTTTAGAAAGAGGCCCAGAAACAGCTGAGTGGCGTGAGAATATTGGCTGTGAAATTAAAGGGTAATTTTTAAGTATCGTGACTAGATATCACCTCATTGTTATGGAGAAATCTGTATGAAAATCTTGAGTCTGATGACTTTTTTTAAGCGATGAGTTATAGTTCTTGTACTGTGACTCTTCCCTGGAGCTGGTTTAATGGGGCTGCACTGTACCGATCGGTTCAGCGATCACCCCTGCCAGCATCAGAGACCATAAGAACCCAGTCCATCATCGGCTTCCTGGGAGGCTGACTGTGCCGCCTGGTACAAGGGCCTGGGCTTTCTGTCACATGGCCCATGGCAAAAAGCCCTGGCACCTAGTTTACTGTCTATGTCTTCTCTGACCAGAATGAGGGTAGTATCTTCCTTACAGAGCCAATGTGAATATTAACCACGTGCACGGCCTCCGAGCACAAAGACCCACCACTGGCTCTCAGGAAATGTCATTTCACTTTCCTCTACCTCCATTCCCGTCTCATTAAAGTTACAACAAATCCCCAATACAGACGTTGGAGATTACACAACTAATAAAATGTATGGAACCTGAAATTGAGTAAAGTCTCACCTAAAGATGCAGAAATGATCAAAGCTTCGAGCTGGGTGAACTGAGAGGGAATAAGATCAGCCAAACACTGTGCCATTAATCCCTGACTTAGCTGAAAAGAGTAGAGTGAGCAGATTCTCGAAAATTCCACACAGGTGACTCCCAAAGAAACAGGTTCAGCACCTGACAACCGCTGAGCTTTCTTTTGACCTTTGGATGGTAGTTGATGGGCTGTTTCCTTTCTGCAGGTGCGCTCTGCAAAGCCAGCTGAGATTTCCCCATCACGGATGTGCTCTGGCGGGGAGCACAGTGCATCCCCGCCAGGGTCACTGAGGGCTTGTGAGCAATCATTTTCTCCAGGTCACTGTGGTCACCGAGGCATAGAGGGTGAAGTGCTCCAGCCTGTAACTAGTCTAGATTGCTTGTGATGGACAACCACTCCCATTGTTGGTGTTCCCTGCTGGGGCGGGAACGCTACTTGGCAGGGACACTGGTGATAAACCTAGTGGGTAATACAGTGCAGCAAAGATCACCGGGTGCACACAGGAGAAACAGCTACCGTGTCTTGAAGGCCAATTATGTGCCAAGCATTGTACCAGGAGCTTTTTTTTTTCTTTGCAGATGAGAAAACTGAGTCTCAAAGGTTTTATAGCTGAGTCTCAGACGTGTGATGGCACCAGGCTAGGACTCGGTGGCAGCAGGATAGGAATCCAACACCAAACCCCAGCTGCTTCTATTACGTGGTGCTAGGCACTGGCCAGGAGGTAGCAATAACACGGCTTAACTCATTCTTGTCATGCTGAAAAAGTACTTTTTTGAGTAAGAGCTAGAGCCAGAGGTTCTCAACCTGTGGGCCACGACCCACAGGAACTGTATTAAAGGGCTGTGGCATTAGGAAGGTTGAGAACCACTGAGCTAGACAGTATCTTTAACTTTCATTAAACCTTGGAACTGAGTTACTTTTTCTGGATGTGTGCCGCTACACCTCTAAATGGAGATGATAGTCCCTTTGGTTGGCAGAGCAGCTAATAAGCAACTGTAAAGTTCTTTGCTTCTCTTAGAGTATATCCTAAGCCTCCCTGGACTTCCCTAAAGACAGGCTAAGTTAGTGTCTTGTCATACGCAGAAGGAGCAGGCTTTGGAAGAGAAAGATGCCAGCTCTGCCAGTGTTTCATTAGTGCTTAGTTAGCTGATTTATAATATGGGAATAACATCCTCTAGATTATTAGATTCACATTTATGATTTACGTTCAGGGCTTAGTAGGCACTCAGTAGATGATGGCCAGAATATTATTAGCATATTGGAGGAGGGAGAATCAATCTCCTCTAACCACGGATGCTGAGCTCTGTAAGAAATGGCGCTCAGTTTTTCTGGGAAGTGGGGGTAGTGGTGAGTGGGTAGCTACTGTCTTCCAGGAAAAGCAACATATGGGATGATGGGAAAGGTGCTAAAATGTGGATCTGAGAACTCTGTTCTCCGTCTGCCCACCTGCCTCTGGGTCTGAGGCTTTTTTCTTTATTAAATCTTAAATGCATAGATCATGTATACATTAATGCACTTACAGGGTACAATGTGCTGATTTCATATAGAATTAGGAGCGTTTGTATCACACTGGTTAATATATACCTCATCTTGTTTACTTAATTATTGTGTTAAGACATCTATACTCTATACTTAATAGATCCAACATGTACCCTTGCATTATGCACCATAGGTGTGATCCCACCATTCACCTCCCCCCCTCGATCTGACCTCCCCCTCACCTCCTCCCTCCTTCATCCTGGGCCATAGTTGTGATCTATTCTTCATATGAAAGTGTGAGTGATTATAAATTGGTTTCATAATAGTACTGAGTACATTGGATATTTTTTCTTCCATTCTTGAGATACTTTACTTAGTAGGATATGTTCCAGCTCCATCCATGTAAACGTAAAAGAGGTAAGGTCTCCATCTTTTTTTAAGGCTGCAGAATATTGCATGGTGTACATATAACATAGCCCATTCATGGGTCGATGGGCACTTGGGCTCCTTCCATGACTTAGCTATTATGAATTGAGCTTCAGTGAACAATCTGGTGCCAATATCTTGGTCTTCTTATGTCTTACGATAAGTTTCTTTAGATCAGTGACCCTATGTTGAGATGTATGGAGTGTTGGTTCCCAGGAATGGGTATAAGACTCAATGATCCAATTAGTTAGGGAAATGAAGTCCGAAGCAAATTAAACAACTTTCCCTTCTCCTGCTTCAACTTCTCAGATCCTTTACTGCACCAGTGTCTGTGGTGGATCTCCGAGAGGGGGTGTGGGAGAGAGTGTTTCCCAAACTCATTGAAAGGCGCATTGGAAGCATTGAACCGCGTCATCCCTGAAGCTCTTCTTCACTTGAGATTCTGTGATTCTCATGTCTGGCTCATGTAGAATGGCTGATTCTTCTTCTCTTTTTTAAAATTATTCTTATAATTTTCCAATATTTTACCAGAATGGCTGTTTTTCTAGAGGACAGCAACAAATTTTTCTATTTATGACTTAAGGTTGTTGATAAGGCAGAGTCTCCTGACCTCGTATCTATGGAGGCAACTGCAGCCATTCAGTGTAGGCATTCAGCTGGGCCACTTGTTCCCATGGATTTGAGAGGATTGCATTTGATTTTGAATCTAGGGTTAAGTGGTAACGGTGTTCTCAGTTGCTGGTGAAGCTGATTCCCAGCCAACCTCAAAGTGAGCACAGTCTTGCCCTGAGTAAGGGACACTGACAGAAGGGCACTCAGAATTGTTTGAAGCCCTTAGAACCGAATGGTTATGACAACAAAAGTCTCCTAGTTTTGCTTTTTAATTTTATTATCTCTATTTTTAATAATCTTAAGTGATGAAACTATTAAACAAAAATATAATGACAGCTACTAATTATTAAAGTGCTTACCGTGTGCCTGTTAGTATTCTAACATTTTACTTACATTGTATCCTCAGTTCCATTGTTATGAGGGTACAGGGAGGAGGTAGATACAGTGAGCTAAGTAAATTTCCCCAATTTACACAGCTTAGAGCAGGAATGTCCAAATCCTGCCTTCCTCAATTCCTAGCCATGTGGCACTGGCCAAGTTGCTTATTTGCTTTAAGTTTTTCTTAGCTCTTCTTCAAAATTGGAATGACAGAACAGTGTCCAGACAACAAGGCTGTTGTGAGGGTGAAATGAGACAGTACAGAATGTTGCTGAGACACAGTCTGTACTCTAAATCTGCTGGGTATTGTTTTTAAATCATTACTAGATTGATATGTGTGCTAGAAGGCCATCATGCCATCTCAGATGTAAGTGCTTTTTATGTAAAATGTAAATATAATTATGTGCACATGGGACAGGCATAAGACTTATGCTATTTTTATTTATTTATTAACTTTTTTTATTTTCTCAAATACTGCTTTTATTTATTTATTTTTTTCTCCCAGTTTCTACTCACTTTCTTTTTTTTTTATTATTATTATAAACCATAGCTGTGTACATTAATGTGATCATGGGGCACCATACACTTGGTTCATAGATTGTTTGACACATTTTCATCACACTGGTGCCTTCCTGGCATTTTCCCAGTTATTTTGCTAAGACATTTACATTCCACATTTGCCAAGTTTTACATATACCCTTGTAAGATGCACCCCTACTATGAAACTAATTTGTGCTATTTTTAGTCATAAATGTATACAGTTTTCTTTTTCCCAATGAATTAAGACTATTCATTAAGAGCTCTGTATGAACTAAAAATTTGGAATAAAATCATGTTGAACTGTACAGCGTGGGGACTCCGGAGATGTTTAAAGCTGCAGCCCCTGTGGAGAGCCATTTAGCAAGATCCAGTAAAGAGGAGGTTACGCAGGCCCTGAACTGGCAATTCCCGAGCAGCCTGGAGGAATTCCCACACTCACAGAGTCATGGGCAGGAATGGTGAGGGCAGGGGGATTTGAAATAGCAAAAAATGAAAACAAACTGAAGATCCAGCAATGAGATAATGGGTAAAAAATTTGGGATAATTGGGAATATTATGCTGAAGTTAAAATAAGTGAACTGGAACTCTAAGTATCAGCAAGGTAATATCATAAAAGCACAATGTTGACTTAAAAGCAAACGGCAGGAAATGATTAATGTATGCAGAATAAAACCTGCAAGCAACATCATATACGAGTCATCAATACTGTTCATATGCAGCAATAGCACAAAACAGGCTTGGAAGAATGAACCCCAAAGTCCAGAATGGAGGGTGGCTGTTCATTCTGGGAGAGGAGGAGTGGAAATGAGTTTGCTGAAAAGTAAGCAATTCAGTGGCATCTGAAATATTTTGTTTCTTATAGAAGTGTGGGGACATGAGCACCCAGTGTCACAATGTGACAAAGCTGGATGATGGCTGCTTTTCTGCATAATCAAAATGTTCCGTGATTGTCAAATTACCCGTGCTGTCCTCTCTCTGTCCTCTTTTTCTTTTCATCCATTTTGTCATTTCAACACCTTTAGCAACTTACCGTGAGTGTGTATTTTTTAGGGGGACAGTGTTTCGTTTCTGCTACAAACCTTCTGTAAAGGATTTCAGGTTCATAGATTCCAGGTCTGAGGGCTAGGGCTTGGTTTCTGCTGGGTTCACATGCGAGGTCATAGGTCGAGTTAATTATTTAATACAACTTCCACTTGCTCTGAGTAAACTCCGTGAGCTCTCCTGACAACTGATTCATTCACACTCTGTGACCCGCAGAGGGGCCTGGGGGTGACATGGGTGGTGAGAACAAAGCCACATCCCTCCCGGGGACGGATCAGTGTTTGTTTCTGTTGCGTGCTCAGCTAATCACACCACAGATAGGGCCGGTATATTGACCTTCTGAAGGAAGGTTCAGAGAGGACAAGGTGACTTTCCAGTTAAAGTGTGACTTCAGATGAGGTGGACAATGGGGGCAGGTGAGGCATCCAGTCCGCAGATGAGATTAGTGTCAACGAGGACAAGTCCAGCGGTGACCCTGCCTGCGTGAGGAACTGCCGTGGCACAGTAAAATGCACACGCTCTTAAAGGAAACAACTTTGCACCTGCTTATGCTGCCGAGCATGCTGTGAAATGTCCCTGTGCATGGCGTTTGTAGAGAAAGGGTCAGCAAGGACAGGGATGGCTTTATGTATCCCTTCAGGACCTTACCTGTATTCCAAGGAAGCCAGGTGGAAACATGAACCAGCGCCTCCTTGTGGACGGGTTTGTGGCGTGTTGGTTTGTTCCTCTGTTTTCATTTTGGTAGGGACACCCAGCACACGAGCCACCCTCTTTGCAGGATAGCGCTGCAGTGTTGTTATCTGTGGACACAACGTGGGGCATGGGACTCCAGGACGTGCTCATCCTGCAGACTTGAGACTTTCTACTTGTTGATCAGCAGCTCCCCATGGCCTCTTCTTTCCGGCCCCAGCAACCACAGTTCTGCTTTTTGCTTCTATGAGCTTGACTAGTTTAGATCCTGCCTGTAAGTGTTTGTTCATCTGTGAGTGGCTTATTACACTTGTTACACATAATGTCCCCAAGCTTCTTCCATGTTGTCACATATTACAGGATTTCCTTCTTTTTTAAGGCTGCATAATCCTCCATTATATGTACACATCTACACATACACATATATAGCGCATATATAGAGCCAACTATCTTAAATTGCACACAAACTTTATGGACACGCTGTATGAATCATATACATACGCATATATGTATAAATAAATCACATGCACGTATGTATATATTAAATGTGTGTATGCATATATGTGCGTGTGTGATTTATATATACATGTAGATGTATATATGTGTGTATATATACAATGTGTGCATTTATATATGTGTGTATATAGATGTGATTTTTATGTAAGTATATATGTGTGCATCTATAGATGATTTATATATACATAATACAGTACTATATGTGTATATATAAATCTCAGTTTGGGTTGTTTTTCTGATCCTTTCCTCCTTATTAGATTTTGATGGGAAAATGACAGGATAGGTATTTTGTTCTAAGGGCAGCGTATCACCAGGTATATGTTGGCAGCTTTCCTCTTTATTGGTGATAGGTATTTTGATCCCTTGGCTAGGTGGGGCTTTGAAATTCTTAAGATGCAAATCACTGGAATAAGTTTATTGCCGGGATTGCTTCCTTCTGTACGATGGTTGCCTTGATAGGTCTTTCTTAGGCAGGGCCCTTCTCCACTCCTATCTAAGATAGTGAGTCTCTGCCAGCCCTACCTTGGAACACAGGGTCAACCTCAGGCCTCCTCCTGGCTGCCCTTAGAGCTTGCATTCTAGTGAGAAGAGACAGGCAGTCAACACATAAATTATCTGCATAAATAAGTCAATTCCAGATTGTGAACAGTGCTGTGAAGAAAATAAAGCAAGAAGATGAGCTTGAAGAGTTAGGCAGGGAGGAAGTCACCATCGGATGAACCAAGTCTCTGTCCTTGGGAGCGTTCTCTTGAGGAAGACAGAGGAGGTGACAGTTGGGTGGAGACAGACATGAAGTCTTGGGAGAGCCTTGTAGACTTTGGGGGCAGAGTGGGCCAGGGGGACTTCAGAGGCACAAACCTGGAGGCAGCAGCTGTGTGGCAGAGGAAGAGGTAGGAGGCCAGGTGTGGTGTGTGCTGGAGTAGAGGCCAGCAGGGGAAGGAGGAGGTCAGAAAAGGGGTGGCCAGGGCCGGACCCGAAGCTTTCCAGGCTGTAGTAAGAACATCAGTGTTTATCCTTACAGTGGTGGAAGAAACTCCTGGAAGGCTGAGACTAGGAAGGGGCATGCTCCCTGTTCTAAGAGTAAAACTTGTTTTACTTTTCTTCTCAACTTTGTAGAGAAATTGATGAGTAGAAAAGGCCATGTCCCAGGGAAGCATGAAGACCAGTGTCCAAAAAAAAAACAAAGACAGAGTGGGCTCCCTGCGAACTGTGACCTTGTTTTGTTCACCTGTGTCTCCCAAAGCCCAGTCAGGGATGTCCAATATTTATGCCAAATAAATAAAAGAAAGAAAGGGTAGATGAATGAATCAAACAACTCTTTAGCTTCTATTCTCATTACATTTTGAGTGCAGAAGCCCATCGTATTGATGGTGAATTTCTGCTGTTGTCAGTCTAGCTGTGGTGACCACTTTTCTCTGAATTTGCTTTCCTCCGTATTTCTTGGTTGGGATTATCCATAAGAGAAATGTGCATGTGATTTAGAAGAGGGAAGTGAAGGACTAGGCATTTTTAAAGGTTGGATAGTGTGGAGACGTTCACAGCTCACCTTCTGGTTTTTGAATCGCGGTCCTGGGGTCCACTGATCGTGCAGGTCACAGGTGACACTGAGATCAGAGACCACGAGAAGAGTCCCAGTTGCAGCACATAGTGGGTTTCAGCTGCCCTTGGCTCCTCCTGCTTCCCGACATCTTCCCACTGCAGTTCTGCTGCCCCGGGAGCAGCTTGCCGCTGCCTGCAGCCTCATCCCACAGACAACCCCCTTCTGTGGCTCTTCCGCTCCCCTGATCAAACCCTGAAGACACAGACCAAGTTGGGCTTTTCTCAACCTTGGGCTTTTCTATTCCAAAATTGTAGGGCAAAACATTAATTATTAAAGACAAAAATGATGTTTACAGAAACATACAGAAGAGTTCTGAGATGAATGAGCATGTCTTTGGATTTTATAAACATTTTTGGTGAGAAAGCAGGGTTTTTTTTTTATTGTTTGTTTGCCTAAGAGGGATGTAAGAAGATGCCTCTATTTGATTTTGCAGTGAGTTGTGGAGTGATGAAGCTCAGCTGGTAATCATTGATGGACCCTCCCCCCACCCCAGCTCAGTTTCTCTGCTGGGCAGTTATGACCTTTATCTGAGTTCCTGAGATTATAGTTGATTCCCAGTTTGAGGCCAGATCTAAAAGATCCTAATTTTTTTGATGTATAGGAAAAAGAGACAGGAAAGGTGGACAAATGTGGCCAAGTGAGATACAGACCTTTGGAACAGGGAGAGGAGGCCACTGGGTTTTGTGATAGTTCAGGGCACCATCTCTGTGGTCAGCCAAACAGATTTGAATCTCAACTTGACTGTGTCAACAGAAGAAGTCTCAATGTCCTCATTTATGATGTAGGTGAAAATCACTGCTCACAGTGTTTGCAAAAGTCAAATAGGACCATATATGAAGGACTCAGCACAGTGCCTGGCACCCAAGGCAGTGGCCAAGGGATTCCTGGCTTTGACCTTGCTAGGTGACCCAAGGCCAATTTGTGAAACTCTCTGTGCTCAGGCTCCTCATCTGTAAAATGGGAGTTCCTAATAGTATCCACTTGAAAACATTTTTATGTATATTAAATAATAAATAACATTATGGAAAACATTAGATTCAAATCCTGGCTCCAACAATTCATTACTTTGTGACCTTGGCAAAATTACTTGACATCTCTGAGTCTCAGGTTTTGACCCTCCTAAAGGCAGCAGTTAGCCTACAGGTGATCATGCCTGGAAAGGTGTTGACAGAGCCTAGGTTTTGGTGAGTGCTCAGTGGATATTGTTTATTAGTATTGCTATCCTTATTGTGCCTGTATTGCTGGGTTGGATGTCACCAACGGGACACCTTTGAAAGCCACCACACACACACACACACACACAGATAACTATGTGAGCTGACACATGTATGTATGTTGATCAGCTTGACTGTGGTAATCATTTCACAAGATTCCCTTAGTCTCTGTCATTCTGTGTGGACAGTGGGAATCCTAAGGAGCTCCTCAAAGGCAGAGCATAAAGCCTTTCTCTTTCATATTCCTGCAGCAAGACCTTCATGGAAACTGGCTTTTAACAATGGAGAACAACACTGTACAAAGTCAGGAGGCTTCTTCCCAGAGGATGCCACGAAACTATACATCAGTGAGAAGGAAGCTTGCTGCTGACAGGTGGAGAAGAGAAAATCTAATGAGTGGGGTGAATGTTCCCCGTGGACTCCTGACGAGTAAAAGATGAATGGACGCCAGAAGCATTGAGCTATGTGGATTGGTAAAGCCAAATTTTTCAAGACTGAAATGCGGTAGGTCCATGGTTCTTCCCAGGGGCAATTTTGCTTCTCTCAGGGGATATTTGTCAATGTCTGTAGACATTTTTGGTTGTCACGCTGGATGATGCTACTGTCATCTAGTGGGTAGAGGTCAGGGAAGCTGATAAACCTCCTACAACGCACAGGATAGCCTGTTACAACAACAACAGAAATCCAAAATGTCAACAGTGCTAAGGCTGAAAGCCTCGATAGAGTTGGACTGGTATCAGGCAGTGGCCACGAAATGCTAACAGCTGAGGATGCTGTAATAAAATAGGGCAGATTGGGTGGGCTAGCCATGGAGTTTTAGTTCTGGAGGCTGGAAATCTGAGGGCAGGGTGGCAGCATGGTGGGTGCCTGGTGAGGGCCCTCTTCCCTGGCTTGCAGACAGCCGCCTTCTTGGTGGCTTCCCATGTGGCAGGGAAGGAGAGAAAACGAAGGGGGTAGGGAAGAGAGCCGGAGAGAGGGTGAGAGAGAACGTGGAGTCTTCTCTTGTGAGGGCACTAAAGCCATCATGAGGGCCTCGCCTTGATGACCTCATCCAACCTAAATTACCTCTCACAGGCCCCACCTTTGAATATCCTCAACATAGGAAATTGGAGGAGGGAGAGAAGAATTCAGCTCTTAACACCATAACTAATAAGATTAAAAACTTACGTGGTGTTTACTCTTCTAAGAGCTTGATGTATATCTGAACTCATTGAACCCTCAAACAAGTCTAAGAGTAGGCAGGGATTTTATCCTATTTGACAGATGAGGAGATTGAGGAACTCGTTCCAGGTCACATTGCTTGAGTTTACAGAGCCCAGGCCGTCCGGCGCCAGGGTTTGTATTCGTAAACCACTCTGTGAAAAGTAACCGACACGCCCCATCAGGAGAGACTCAGAATTCCAGTTGTGACTCTGCTAACCTGGGAGTTGCAAACCTAATTGCCTGCAACACTCAGGACTTGGGCCAGCTGGAGGCACTTCCGCTTTCACAGGCTGCTTCCTCTAAGTAAAAAAAAACAAATGTAAGAAATGATACTGAATGGCTGCATTGGCCTAAAGACAAATGCAATCCAGGTTGGATTCATTAGTATCATAATTCTTTTTCCTTCTGATTTCAAAATAAATGAAAATAAAAACATTTTTGTGGGTCCTTAAAAGAAGCATGGCCCCCAGGCACTGTGCCTCATGGAGAAGCTGGCTCGGGTGTGGCAGAGGACTGGAGAGAGCCAGGTGTGAAAATGATGCCGCAGGAGCCCCGGCAGCCTGGGGAGCCCCTTCTACGGGGGTCGCTGTTGTTCAGCCCCAGCCCAGGGTGGGGAAATACAGGGAGGAAAATGAGTGCTCAGGCTTTATAATTTGGTGAGTTGCCTAATTTTAGAAAAGAATCCAGGAATCCAAACCCAAAGATTCTTTTAAATTAATTCACTGTTTCTGCAAGCACTATGATAACAAAAACAAAAAGAAAGAGGGAGAAAGGAAAAAAAGAAGAAAGAAAGAAAAGGAAAGAAGAAAGAAAAAGAAAAAAAGAATAAAGCATTAACATTTGGTTAAGGAAATGGACTCTGCAGTCAGATATACCTTGGCTGGTCCACTTGTTAGGTGGGTGACTTGGGCGACAGACTCCATTTCTCTAAACCTCATTTTAGCATCTGCAAAATGGAAAGTGGACTAGATTGCACTTTTGCTATAAGGATGTGAGTGTTGAATTGAGTTGTATTTGCATCTCATTCTTAAAGTACAAGGGCATTTCAGACCCAAACAGAAACTTGCAGGTCAGATTCCAGTGCTTTCTGGAGCTAGAAAAGTGGTATAAATAGGCAAAAAAAACAAACAACAACAACAAAAAGCCAGGTAGGCCGATGGTGGACTGGAGAACTCAGACCCATCTGAAGTGAAGGGAGCCTGCGTCAGCCCAACCAGTTCTTGCCATCTGGGGGATGTGGCCCATGGTAGATGGCACCTCCAGTGTTAAATAGTGGCTAGGAGTCTAGATTTTATGTACAATGTCTCATTAATTTTTTAATGTCAGCGATGTATTTCAATTTGCTAAAGCACAAAGTGGACCAGATGTTAAAGCATACACATCTTCAAGTTGGACGAGGCCAGTTCACGGCTGGCTCTAAACAGAAGCCAAGTGTCTGCACAGAGTTTGTCTGTCTGTGGGTCTCCGGTGACATTTGTAGAAGTGCCTGTGGCCCAGGAGGGGCTGTGCTTTTAGGGGATCAGGTTGGGAGACGAATCTTGTCCTATAACTGTTGCCAGAAAAAATAAAGAAAGAATTTGCCATTAGGGTTCTTGGCAGCATGACTGGAAATATCAGTCCGGAAACTGAAAATGTCACTGGAAGGAGCGATGCAGACATGTGGGGTAAGCAGGGCCTGGGGCACAGACTGATATACTTTTTAATTTTTAAGGAAGAGAAAAAGAGGGAGTCACATAAAAGAACAAAGAACGCAGACATACAAATCATAGCCCTCCAGAGGAGCTTGTAGACCCAGAAATCTGCAGAAAATAGTGTGAGTTTCTCTTCTCACTTTTTCCAATGAGATTTTTTTCATAGTGTAGGGAGGTCCCTCTTATAGAACTTTATAGCTTTTTCAATTTTTTTTTTTTTTTAATTCAAAGATAAGTATAATGGAAACTGGAGTAAGTAGCCTGGTACAAGACCCATGACACCTGTTAAAATCCTAAATACTCATGGGATAAAGCAAAAGATATACGTGAGTGAGACAGATGTGCTGGGAGGCCTTTAGGGGATGGTGGAGACTGGGGCAAACAGCAGG
The DNA here is from genome assembly GCA_963574355.1 of Loris lydekkerianus. NCBI lineage: Eukaryota > Metazoa > Chordata > Mammalia > Primates > Lorisidae > Loris > Loris lydekkerianus. The sequence goes on from CAUYPK010068611.1 coordinate 13,380, forward strand.
CCTGGCTCACACGGCATGGCCACGTAGGAAGCTGGGCCACCAGTAGACAGATATGAATTTTGAAAACAAGTGAAAAATCCCAATTTTGAGAATGAAACCTCTGGATTTTTATAAGTTGTCAACAAATTCAAAACTTTAAAACACACCACACAAGCCCAGCAAAGCACATCTGAGGCCCGCATTTGGGAACTTGGCAGTCTGTGACTTGTGCAAAAGAATCTTCCAGCAGCCTCCCCCCACCCCATTTCCTGACCAGGTAGTTGACACCCTGCTTCCTGTCAAGAGTTTGCTTGCCAGGAACCCTTGGTGTGATCATTTTTGTAGCTCTTCATCCTGAATAAAGACCTTAAGTCAAGATAATATTTCACTTTTGTTTCCTCCGTCCCGTTCACCAGCTTTGTGCTTGTTCAGCCTGAAATTCAGGATCCACAGGAAGGCTCTTAAGAACTGAAAAACACTTAAACTCTCATCCCAGTCCTGTTTTTCATTAAAGAATTTTCCTTTTATAGTAAACTAGAGAGAGGATGTTCAGAGTCCAGGTTCATAAGGTGCAGGTTATTTTTTTTTTTTTTTTAATTATTCTTTTCTGCTCAGCAGAGCCCAAAAATAGAAAGGCAAAAATACCACCTGGTGAGTCTTTAATGTCCAAATACTACTCCCTCTCCTAACCAGTGCAGCCACTGGAACCAGCTCTGCTTCTGCCAGGGAACAGGACCCTGATCAGGAGGCTAACTCCGTTTTTTATGCACTGCTGATTCTATTTCTCCATTCTGCTTGAGCATCTTTAATGGAACAATAATAGGAAAACAACAACATAACACGCAGTTTGATTATAAGTCTTTCTCCTGGATTCTCATAAAAACCCGAAGAATGAGTCAGAGATGAATCGTATGCCCATGAACTTCAGTTTGGGGTCGACCCCATCATTTAAGATGAAACAAGTTCCACAGACTATAATTTCTCCCGTGTAGTGGACAAATGTGTTTACTTAAAAACACTCATCAATAAAGTTGTGAAATACGTCACGTTTCAAAGAAATAATAAAATAGTTATCAGGCTTCCAATAATTAAGAGAGTGGGAAAAACACATTATAATAAAATAACTGGGCATTGATCACCTATTAAAATTCACACACACACACCTAAACACACACACGTGCATGGCTGTTTCTGGGATACAAGATTGTGAGCAAGTATTTGGTAAGACATTAGTTCATTTCATGGCTTTGAGCTTCTTTAGCTGGGTGGTGCTTGTTACCTTATTGTTTAACTTCTTTTTCCCTCTGTTGCTCATCTCCAAAACACAGGTCATAACAGAAGCTGCCTCAGAAATGGTTGTGAAGATCATATGATGCCCAACAGCCATTGCTCAGAGCACAGTGTCTGGCATATAAACAACATTCCATAAATGGCTCCTAATCCTTCCACCACACACGTCCTCAGGCTTATAGTGTTACATGGCGCAGACAGAATTGTTTAATTCCAGAAGTTGTGTTCTGTTCATCAAAGCCCATGACCAGGGCCAGAATGACAAAGTCCAGAACCCCAGCCTCTGTCATACATCACATTGAGATGGAGAAACAGTGAGCCTTGGACAATGTTTATGTCCTTACATGTGACTGGGTTTGTACCTAGAGAGACCCATCTTGCTAGCTGCATGCGTCCCTGTAAAGCTTATGATCTCTGTGAATGATTTAGCAGAGAGCTGTAGCATTTCTGTTTGGGATCATGGAAGTCTCAATGGGAGAAACAATTTCTGGGGGTGTTAGGTAAACTTGCAGGCAGCTCTTGCTCTGGGGTTGTTACAAAAGCCATACCTCTAAAAAGCGTAAGAGAACTGGCCACAAATCCCGGTATGGGGGCTTAATCAACAAACAGCTCAGGAAAAGTAGTATTTTTTGGAGGGTGGGTCATTAATGTTTCTTCATTAATCCTCCCTCAGACAAGATATAGCTAAAATGAATACAAGTCACTTCACCTGTTTCTGTTTCAGCCCGGAAGTTGTTAGGCACACAAAGTGTACCTGGGTTGGGTTCCTGGTTTTGCCACTTTTATTGGTTGTTTGACTTGGGTTTGATAAGTCAGGGATGATGGACATAGTGGCGTAACTTATAACTTGGTTGAGAGGATTACATAAATATGTAGAACAGAGCCTGATTCTGAGAACAAATTGCAAACAAAAGAGCTCGATTTGGAGAGCTAGAGATTCCCAACCTGGGACCCTCCGGCTTTGTGGTCTCTTGAAAAACGTTCATGCAACACACTCACTCAGGTTTTTGTGGCCATTCCTTACACCTTTGCTTTGCAGGTCAAGATCCTCTGTCCTAGAAAACGTGTGAAGGAAACTGGAGAGTTGTGTCTACAGATGAAAACCTCTTTAGTGCTTGTCTGGATACTGTTAAGTCTTTTCTGAACTGTAACAAGATAAATAGGTAAACGGGTCTTGTTGGAGGGAAACAGGCTTGGTTCTTTTTAAAAATGGGACTTACATTTCATTTTGTTTCTTAGGAAGGCATGAACATGATCCTTCAAGTGGTGATTCATTATCTGCTCCCTTCAGGGCCAGAAAGTAAACTGGAGAACCTTTATGCTTGGCCAGAGGCAGGGCATCCTGAAGGAAGGCTTCTTCCTCCTGAGGTTTCCAGCACTCCCTGCAGGAGCTCCCGAGAGGGACCTCATGAATCATTTCTGTGTCTAGACACATCAGAGGACAAGCTGCCTGTTTACCCGGCTCACCAAACCCAGGCAGGAGAACTGACAAGGCAGGTCTCCCTGTGAGTCACTCAGACAGAAGAGACAGAAGGAAGAGGTCAGCAGGTTCACAGGGCCTGGTTCACTTTCAGACGTAGGCAAAATTCCTCCCCAGGGAAGACGAAGTCATGTTGTCTCTTGCCATAGAAAGTCAGGTAAGGAGACGCTGTTGATTTTGTCTCTGTCTCTTGGTGCCGGAGTAGATCCAGCTGGGCTTTGAAGACATTGTTTAGGCTTAAACCTTGAAAAAGAATGTGACCATCATTCAACGGTGGGAGCTTAATAAATACCTGGGGCGTGAATTCAAGGGAACCCTACCATGAAGGATGGGCCACTTGATTGAAGCAATTAACTAACAGAATTTTTTAAAAATCTGATGAATTATTTCATCTTTGCTCTTCTTTCTGGATAGTAAAGGTAAAATCAGGGCTTTGGGTTGCTTCTCAGAAGGCCAGTCCAAGAGACAGTTCAATTTTAGACGTCCTCACTATTTTTCACAAATTCCTTTTCTCTCAAACTCAGCTTCCTCTTATATCTGGAATGTTCTATCACCTAGCATCACATATTTAACTTCAACCATGTCAATACAAAATTGTATTTACATACAAATACATGTACTCACACATTTATACGTGTGGACTAATTTGATTAACAGTCGATTAAGGACATAATTTTCTGCTTTATAGATATTTAAGAAAACATTCATTACATGTGATTTTCATGTTTCTTTTTCACATATTAGAAATATTTTTTTTCCAGGTCTTAAATGCAAAAGCAGGATAGGGAGAGTTTCTAATTCTAACATATTAGAGCTATGTTACCTTTGAGATGAGTAACCTTTAAGGTAACATACCCTATAACTAAGTACACTATAGTTATAACATACATTATAACTTTGTTAATAATGCTTAAGCATTAAGCTTAATGCTTTAATTATTTTAAGTGCATTACACTCTTCATATATTGGATTTAAAATGTGTTCATACTGATTTCGGCTATTTGATTATTTCCTCTTAATAAATAAGTAGTCCAGAAATTTGGGTCAAGAAAAAAGAGGAAAAAAATATGTATATGTGTGCTTAATATCATTTATTTTTAAAATTGTTAGTAAGATGTATCAAGCTACTATTTTTGGCCTGCACATCTTCTGTTTAAGGAAACAGGCTACATTTTATGTTTAAAAATGTGAAAATGTGTCCTGGAAGTGTCTTTAGCAACCTGGGATTGTGGAAAGATTGTGACATTTGAAGAAGGGACGTAAGGAGAGACATGAGTTAAAACTGCTGTCTTCTAACTTCTATGCCCCAGAAAATATTGATCTGCATGTTTTAATCATTGCCAATACGTGTTTGCAAGTAAAAAAAAAAAAAAAAAAAAAAACACTTAAAGAAGAAAGGAAGGTCTTTACAATGTCCCCAGTCTGGCGGAAGGTCATGGAGGCGATGGTGTGGGGTGCCTTCTGATACCGTGTGCATCATGGCTGGTGGTTTACAAAGCCAGCAGCTCAGGAGAATGAGGCAGCACAGGGTTGGCCATCTGGCAGAGCTCATCTTGTGAACTGGCCATCGCTAAGTTAAGAATGAATTTCTCTTGCCACACAGAATGACAGAGTTGGCCCAGGTGTTCTGAAAACCAGGAATGGTGCACCAATGTGGGGCAGCAGCTGTGTACGAAGCCCGTTCCCTGCTGGAGGGCGTTCAGCAAAATATTCCGTAATTACCCCAATCTGTGTTTGAGAAGTAGCACAAGACACTGTGACATCCCCCACAATCTCCCCATTCATGGTGGGTGGTAACTGGCTCTGGAAAGTAGGCCCCCAAGTTTCCCACATGTAACAGCATATCATTAGCGCTTTTCCAGAGAAATGTTATTACTGTCAAGTCAGAATCTTTTTAAGCCTTTAGATACTTATTCTGTCTGACACATAAAAATCTTCAACCCAGACAGACATCGTATTGGTTTTTATGGAATTGTTTCTCAAAGCAGTTAACCTGACTTCCCTTCAAATTTCTCTTCCATTTTCTCGGCCACTTACTGTCAGCCAATTTTTAAAAAATTTTATTCAAATTGATTACTTTTCTTAGCCTTTCTTTTTTTAAAAATTGTACGTGATTTCTTTATTGCCTTTAATTTTTAAAAATTACAGAGGGAACATGTGCACATTGTTTAAAACAATCAATAATACAGATATATGTCAGTTAAAAATTAAAGGGCTGTTCAGTTAACCCCACCTTCTTGCCTTTCTTAAAAATTACTAGCATTAAGAAAATAAACTATTTTCAAACGTGTGAGGCTGTGAATCCCATGGTTCAAATGAGTATCAGTGGAAGGTGTGGCTGAAAGGAAAGTAGGTAATAAACCTTGTGATAAAAGATTCTGAAGAAGGAATTTTGGGCCCATTACAGGAGGACATTGTTTGCCTTGTTCTGACTCTTTCTTTCTTTCTTTCTTTCTTTCTTTCTTTCTTTCTTTCTTTCTTTCTTTCTTTCTTTCTTTCTTTCTTTCTTCCTTTCTTTTTTTTGGCTGCACACAAAGTTCCTGATGAGTCTACCTGGTAACGTTATCACAGCCCCTGTTGGGAATAGTGAGTCCCAGGCCAATTACCAAACTTGCGGGAGAAATCCCAGGCCATGAACCGAACTTGTGGGAGAAATTTCTTACCAGTATGTCCAGAGACCCTGGATGTTGGGGAGAAAAGTGCCCAGCGGGGAGTATAATACAGTCTTTTGATTTCTGTTTCTAGGCCTCTTCCTTTCTTTGGCTTAGGTGATAAGTTAGTACATGGGCTTGTGTCTAAGTTCAGAGAAGGGGCCCAAGATCTCACGAGAGCTTCATGAAGAAGTCCATCTGGTTACCACCTTTAGATTTGGGGTCTGCTTCACTTTTCTTTATTTCTAAGAGTTTTTTCCTTATTAAAACAATCATTTCTTTTTTTCTTGGAGATCATTTCCAGAGATCATGTTTAGGACTGAAAGTTCTTTTTTCTTTATGCTTTGTCTTTAGTTTTTTATAAAAGCAATGGCTAGCTTGGCACCACGTAAAACAACGATGTCATTTATCTGTCTCCATAGGAAATGGGCATTCATTCCTTTTTGCTTCTTCGTCCTCAGCTGGAAATGCATTCACGTGGAGAGTATACGATGAGATGCACCGCCTTGGGTTATTATAAACAAATGTATTTTTTTGCATTTGCTAGGGAGTTGGCTTGGAAATGCAACTTGTGCTAAGACCTAGGGTTATGGGAGAAATTATAATATGCATGTCTCCTGTTCTCACAAAATCCTCTGTCCAGTGTGTGTGTGGGGTGGAGACAGATGGGCAGCCAGGAAAGTGCAGAGGCATACGTGGTGATCAGGGGGCAGCCTCATCCAGCTCTGGGACTCAGGGAAGCCTCGTGTAGGGAGTGACAGCTGAGGGGAGGCCCAAGGGGGTAAGCGGGAGCCTGGCAGTAAAGGGGTAAGGAAGAGGATGGGCATTTCTGGTGGGAAGCGTGCTCCCGTAAGGAGGAACAGCATGCATAAAGCCTGGGCCAGCACTTGACATTTTTCTGAGTCCTTATTCATGTATTATGTTTATTTGTTGTTTAACTCTGAGTTCTACAACTCAGGGAGCCTCAGTTTCTTCATCTGAAGAAAGGATAACAACCATTACATCCTGGGGTGGTTGTGAAGACAACTTTAGATAACTGATAGAACGCTCCCCGTTAGCACACAGCCATGTTCCAAAGAGCGTCTGGCACACAGTGTGTGCTCAATAAATGCCAGCTGCTGTTGCCCTTATTACAGTTATTCACCTCTATTTTAAATTCCCCCTATCCCTCATTTGCTCTACCTATTTTTAAATTATTTAATTTGATGTGAGGTGCTTATCTCACTCATCCTTTTTTTGTTTTTTAGTAAGAACATTTAATGTATGAAGATCCACCCTTTCAGTGAATTGTTAAGTGCACAGCACACAGCCATTCCCGGCGCTGCTGCCCAGGGCAGAGCTCCAGAACTCACTCATCTTGCACCAGTGAAGCTTTTCATTTGTTGAGTGGCAGCTCTCCCTCTTCCCACTCCCCAGCCCCCTGACAACCACCTTTCTGCTTCCTTGCTCCTTAGAAGTCCCCCTTGCACATCACATCAGGCACGATAAAGTTTTCTATCCCATCTTAAAACACTCACAAGCAAGGGGAATGTCATTTCCATGACTGGCTAAGAGTAGGTACTCCCTGCCCCAAATTCACTGAGCCCACAGAGAGGGAGGGAGCTTTAAATAGCCCAGAAAAACACAGGCTCCACCAGCAAATAACAATGTCTACTATGATCTTTTTTAACCCACCTGTAGCATAATGTTCAGTTTATGTCTTTATTTTCAAGGTGCAAACTATGATGTAAGTGGTGAAGCTGGGCCTCTAGGAGACATCTACTAAAGGCCCCCCATGTCCAAATGAATCAACCCACAGTGGTTTAAACAAAAAGTAGATCTGTTGTTCTGTGTAACTAGGAATATGGAGGAAGGATGTTTCCAAGGATGGTTAATTTCACAGCAATAGAGCATCAACAAAGATTCTGGAAAGTTCTGTCCTCTTTTTCTATTCTGACATCTCTGGTATTCGTGCTTCCAGCCCCCGGCGTGCCCTGTAGGCACATGGCCATCATTATGTCTTCACAAAATAGTCATTGGCCAGAAGCTCACTGTGTGTCTTTGAAAAACTAAGCAAACCCAGAAGAAAGCCCAAGAACACCTTCCTCTGATTTATATGCCTCTGCTGAAGAAGAAATAGGAAAAGGAATGAAATTACCATTGATGGCCAACGTTCCAGTGAAGATGCAGACTCTCAGGACGGGGGTGGTGGCAGCCTCCCATTAGCAAACCTGATCCCTGAAACCAAGTTTGAGTTCTGTGGTAAGAAAGAAGCAGGGGGTGGGGAATGGCCATCAGGTAGGCACAAGTGATATCTACCATGTATACATTTTGTTGGACATTTATTTGTGCAAAAAGAAAAAACAATTTTTGTCTTTTTCTTGTTAGATTGAGGAGGTCCAAGTTATTTGGAGAGAGGAGGTTTTATGCCAAGTGGAAGTGAACAAAGCCCCCTCTCTAGGAGTGAGACACACACACCTTTGCACCTCTGGGTCAGGGACGATGATGGGCCTGGTGAGTTGGTGAATCTCTAGTCCCCCCATCTGCCAGCACTGGAGCAGCTGAAGCTGTAAGGGCACAAGACGGCAGGTGTTTGCTGTCCGTGTCACTCAGAGTCCTGGTAGAAAACAGAAATTCATTCAGGTGTTTAACCAGAGATGCTATTGTTAAAGCTACTATTTACAGAGGCACAGATAGGTAAAGGGAACTGGCAAGGGAGGTGGAGGTGCCCAAGACTAAGAAGTGCAGGGAGCCATAAGCAACACTTAAACTCCAGGGGTATAAAGGAGAGATAATTTTGGCAGGTTCATGATCAGAACAGTGGAAAAGGCAATTCTCTGACCCCTCTCAGGGCACCGCCTCTGAATCCCTGGGCCAGGGAAGTCCATGTGTGGGCCACTCAGGATTGAGCCTCCTGGGCCTCTCAGGATTGAGGGGGGCGGAGAGGATCTCGTTGAGAGAGCAAACAGATGGACTGCGGCAAGGCGACTCCACAGAGGCCCTGCCACCCAGCGCCTTGCTTCTTAGGAGGCTTTACTCCTGCCACAGTGACGTGGTGGCCTCTTGGGGTCAGTCACCTGCTTCCCCCGACTGGCAAACTGAACTTCTCCGGCATTATTTTGGCCCGGCTCAGCCCATCTCTGTCCTCCCTCTCAGCCTCTGTTCTGCTCTTCCTTCTCCTCTCTCCCATTTTCCTCTTCTTCATCTTCTCCCCTATGTTTCCTCTTTGTTCAGCATCTCTAAAAGAGCCTTCCTCAGCCTAACAAAGACACTAACTGCCATTGATAACGGGGAGAGCTCTTTGCTGTTCTTTTCCTTTTTTGGTGAACAACAGGTGAATCCAGGTAGGACAGTTCCAATTCTGAAACTCAGAAAATTTCTCAGACTTCATTTTCGGGATGTGACTCTTGGTTTTAATTATCAAAAGCAAACCACATTTTGGATAGGGCTCTTTAAATAAATGCTTACTATTAGTATTTCCCTGGTTTAGTAAGAGGGAAAAAAAACCCCTCATGATAAACATTGTAAATCTTTTGTCAGAAAATTATCATCAGTGTATTTCTTCATTTTCCTTCTCCATCGTTTTTGAGTTTGGGCTCAGTGTCCAAGGCTGAGCATCCATTACACTACTCAAGTGACCCTTGGGACCCATCCTGAGAATGGTGTTTCCAAATGGATGAAATGAAGCCATTGCAATTGTGACGCAAAGGGCTGTGGGTTGGTGAAATCAGCCTCTTATTAAGAATTATTGGTTATTAATCTTTCCACTTCCCAAATAAAGGACAAGTTCATTATTGCTCTGCAAGAATGTTCAAAACAAGAACTCAGACCTTTCATCAGAAAGAAGCAAAATTGTTTCCCTTTCAAAACAGGAATTTATCTTCCTGGTTAAGACATAAGATACATATTCCAGGGTCCTTCAGTGTGCTCAGATCCACTTTGAGGGGATGGCGATTCATGTGGACGTGGTGTTGGTTTTCACACCTTTTGAAGACGGAAGTTGCCCCATTGCAGACCTTGAGCAATGGCCATAATACCCAGTGTTCCTGGGTTTGTCTTTAATGATTAAAAATGCCTGCGTGTGGTGTGTCAGTGGCTTTTAAATGCATAATTGGGGTGAGGCTGCTGTGGATTTAGATGCCAATGTGTTAATATTAGGTCCAAGTGCTCAATCAGGATGGAACATATGGTAGGAAGGAATACAAGAACACTCATTTTTTTTTATTGTGTTAAAACATTTATATTCCACATTTAGTAAGTTTCATATGTTCCCTTGTAAGATGCACGGTAGGCGTGGTCCCATCAGTCACCCACCCTCCACCGAGCCTCCCCCATCCCCTCCCCACCCTTTCGCCTTTTTCCATATTCTTAGACTGTAATTGGGTTATAGCTTTTATGTGAAAGCTATAAATTAGTTTCATAGTATTTATTTCTCATTGTCCTTATTTCTCTCTCTTTATATTTTGCCACCTGATTAGTTTCCTATACTTTTTTTTCAAGTAGTTTGTGAAATGAGGTGAGAAAGACAAAGAAAGA
>CAUYPK010068613.1:0-15455 GCA_963574355.1 Loris lydekkerianus
CAGATAATTGTACCTTGCCCAGCATTCAATTAAAAAGCCACTATATATATATACATATAATTTTTTTTTTTTTTTTTAGAGATAGAGTCTCATTTTGTCCCCCTCAGTAGAGCACTGTGGCGTCACAGTTCAAAGCAACCTCCAGCTCTTGCGTTTTGAAGATTCTCTTGCCCCAACCTCCCAAGTAGCTGGGACTACAGGCGCCCACCACAATGCCTGGCTATCATTTTTGGTGTTGTTGCAGTTTGGCCGGGGCCAGGTTAGAACCCGCCACCCTTGGTATATGGGGCTGGCACCCTACTCACTGACTCATAGGCACCATCGTCCTATCCAATCAATTTTTAAATTTTCAAATGACTGCTTCCTTCTATTAAGGTTATTTTGACTTTTAGTTATTGAATTTACTGTATTTATATGCTTTCCAATTATTCTTTATCCTATCTATCATCTACCTGTATCTATATTTAGAGAGAGAAAGACAGAGACAGAGAGAAAATAATTGATAATCAGAAGACACGTATCATTTGATCTTGTTTATAACTGCAACTCCTTTTTGCTTTTAAGCTTATTTTATTTCTTTTCTTTTTCTTTCTTTCTTTTTTTTTTTTTTTTTTTTTTTTTTGCAGTTTTGGCTGGGGCTCAGCTTGAACCCGCCACCCCTGTGGTATATGGGACTGGCACCCTACTCCTTGAGCCACAGGTGCTACCCCTTTTAAGCTAATTTTAAAGTCATTTCTCAAAGGATCTAGTATTTCTATTTTCTTGGCAGTACATTTTCTTATTTTGGGAGAACTTTAACTGCCTTAATGGATTTATATTTCCTCATTTGCTTTGAATTTACTTTTCTTGGTTAAGAAAATTAGAAAACATTTTACCCCCCAAAATGGCACTTTAAACATTCTGGGCAGACCTTGCTGCTCCTCTACCCGCATCAATCTTCCCCAAATCATTGAAGTTTCTTTATCTACTACTCCAGACCCCTCTAGGAAAATGATTATTCTTTTCTTTCCCTCCTTATCAGACCGGGGTTATGACCACATCTGAATTCTGAACAGACTCTTTAAGAAGATAATGTCCTCCCTCTCTGAATAATTTAAATTCCAAAGAGGGCTATTTACCAGTTAACTTTCATTCCCCATTCATTCAGCCCTGGCAGTGAGCCTTTGCTACCCCTCTACAGAAGTCTTTTCCTCCTACCATAATCCATTTTACCTGACAGGCATATAAGTTCCTGAATCCCATTTGGGAATTGAATCCTTATTTTCTGGGGGTCACCATGTATATACTTTAAATAAACAGGATAGCTTTACCTTTAATAATTTGCTTTGTTTTTTGTTGAATTTTCAGTGAAATTTCCAAGGGCAAAAGAGGAAGTTTTGCCTTTGTGCCCCACATTAGGTGGTCTTATCTGGGAGCAGTCCTACATTTTGGCTTGTCCTTGTGCACCACATGGGTTCAAGTTCAGAAACATACATATCTCCATGCTGGTTCTTATTATACAGGAGCATAGTTTATCCTCTTATCACTGGAATTTCTATGCCAGGTCTTTGGTCTTTAGAAATAAAAGAATGATTTCATAGACCACCACGAGTAAGCAACAGAATAGATTTTATTATAAGTAAGAGAAGAAGCAAAGCAAAGCCTCTGAGATGGTGAAGGGGTCCCCAGTGGGTTGCCGATTTTGGCTTTCTGTCTATGGGTTTATAGGCAGTTTCTCCTTCCACACAGGCAGGGAGGTTTGGGGAAATGAAATGCATATCAAAAATATATATCATAGCCATTGGCCCCAAAGGCGTATAAGGAGAAGTTAACTTCAAAATTGCCATTGTGTAGGAATGTGGTCATGTTTTGAGCATTCTGCCCTTACCGGGGAGTGGTGGCTTAGAGGGAACCTTCATTAAATTTGTTTATGAGCCTGTTTAGACCCAGAAAATGGAGTGCATGTCCAGCTGTCGGTGGAGGGGACCTGCATCTCTCTTACTTCATAGAAAAAGGCCTGATTATGGACCTTGCCATCTGTAAGTCAGATGTAAGTGTTCTTTGCATAGGATCTGGCATGTTCGGCTCCGTGACTGTAGTCAGTGTCCTATTTCTCAGTGCCCCATTTTAAAATTTTGCTACCCATTTCTTGTTATAATATTCTGACCTTTGCCTTCCTTCATTCCACCAGGCACTCCCCAAGTTTCCTCTATCTAATTATGTGCTTGTTTAGAAATTCCAGATACTGAGTCTTGAAACAATTCAGACCCCCATCAGGAGATCACTTCAAGGTCACAATTAGTCTATTGATAAACAGCCTTGGGGATGGCCCAGCCCACACACCAGGTGGGGCAGGACAAGTCAGCTGACCAGAACTTCCTTATCTCCCTGCCATTCCTGCATGCACTTCATACCAAATTCCCTTTCTAAAGTCCTACCCTGAGCTTGAGACTTGGAAATGGTTTCTTTGCAGCAAGAGCCTTGGCGATTTCCCCACTGCCAGCTCTGGAATAAAGTCACTTCCCTTTCACTGTACCTCATCTTTGCTATTGGCTTTTTGCAAGCAGCAAGTAGCTGAGCCTGTGCTCAATCACGCTACTGTTTCCAATATTCACACTTGAAGTGGGTACCAGCTTCCATGTGCTCAGAGTTGTGGGTTTCCACTGTATGTGCATATAGTAGATATTACAGCCGACTCTATCTGCTTCCTTTACTACATCTGTGTATGTTTCAATTTTTAAAAAGTATTATTTTTATCATTTTAATGTTTTTGTTGTGTAGCAAGAACATTCCATGTGTCCTTTTTTTAATCCATTTTGCCATAAGGTCTTTTCTATGAACCAGTTATTAAAAGGAGGCTTTTTAAAATCATATGGCATTTTAATGGTGGATTTTCTTTTCCTTTCTCTTCCTATGTCTTAAAAGCACAAAGTTAGGTCTTTCTCTATTTGAAATTGATATGGATTTGGAGTGTATTTGAAGTGGTTGAGAAATACCAAAATCATCAAATGTATTAGAACGAATGCGCTATCTTCTCTTCTATTGCCTCCATTTGTCACAAGCACTGATAGTTTTTGTTATGATCTAATATTTAGCCTGTTAATCTAGTTACATAAGGAAATACATCAAGACAATATATTAAAATACCCATCCTTCTTTCTCTTTGATTCAAATTTTTTCAGACTATTTTAAAGGCTGCAAGCTGATTTTTAATAGTAAACTTATAATTTAACTGTTTTTAGACTCGCTTTTCTTTGATAATTGATACAATATTAAACCATGCATAAGAATGTATTGTCTGAAAGACTCAGAAAATATAGGTAGATGTTTTGAAGAGAGCATGGATTTGATTTTAGAATAATTTCATCCAGTTAGAAAGTGGACTCTGGAGCCAGGTTGCTGGAGTTTGAATCTAGTCTCCACGCCTCAGGATTCACATGACCTTAGCCAAGTTATTTCCACTTGATAGTCCTCAATTTCCTAACCAATACAAGGGGATAATTATGTTACCTACCTCAGAGGGTTATTGTAGGATTTAGATAGTTAAAATACATAAAGCACTTAGAAAAGTGTCTAGTATAGAGTAAGCATCACACAAGTCTTAGCAGTTATTGTTATGTATACTGTACATGGAAAGTTATAAGTTTTGAGTCAGTGGTCTGCATTTGACAAACACAGTAGAAATACTAGTAAAGATATTTTTATTTCTCCACAGGAGTTTTAATAATTGTGTCCTCATGGGGCATTTTACGCATGCACAGGTGCCTGTTCCCTGTGGTTATGGGGCTGATGTTTGTGCTTGCTGTTATCGCTGACTGCAGTGCAAAGTCATTTCCTTGAATATATTTGCCCCAAGTGCCACCACTGTGCTACTCTCCAGACTGGGTTGGAGAACTATGATGTAAGGCGTGCTCTAATAATGCTATGCTGTGATATCCATATGCCAAAACCCCTCTGCATTACTCACCGCAGTCAGGAAGGTACAACTCTTATAGCCACTGTGTTAAACTTCCACATTTCTCACACTGTTTTTTTGAAAATAATTATTGGACCATTTATTTATAGCTTCCCTATCCTTAAAACACATACGCAAATGTGAAAGCTTCTTTGGGATGCTTACACTAGGATGCAAGTCTGGTATATTTTATTATGGTAAATTAAGAAATTCCAGTGTTTCCTAGTATATTAGTATCCATAAACAAAGGCTACGCTAGTCAAAGGTTTTCAGTCTTTGGTTAAAATTAAACTAATTGAGCCAGCTTGCATAGGTACACTCAAGCTGGAACCCAGCTAAAAGGAAAAGGTAGTAAGTTTTCTTTAAAAGAACCCATTGCTTACAGGCGATTGCACTAATGTACACAGCTATGATTTAACAATAATAAAAAAAAAAAGCCATATTGCAAAAAAAAAAAAAAAAAAAAGAACCCATTGCTTATAAAATACTAAGCTACACAGGAGAGTTTACAGTTCTAGGCAGAGACATTCTTATTACCTTGGAGTAACTTTGGGATTTATTACCACAATGATTGCCTGACATCTTGCAAAAGGTAGATCTGATTAAATTATTCTAAATTATATGTGCATTTTAATAAATGTTTTCACTGTAATTACTTTTAATGTGATTTTATTTCATTTATAGGGCAAGAAAATAGTTAATTTCCTCCTGGAATAAGTTTTTATATTGGTTATTACTGATTGGTGAATGAAATGCTAAACTTTTACTGAATATATCATAATTCACAAATTTTTGATATGGAAGTAGGAAATGAGTCATTTAAAAAACAAATAATACACAGGTTAGATTACCGGGAATATTGAGGTGATATCAGTCTTCAGCTTTTCATATCAGTGTTTTAAAGATTCTGTTTTTCAGCCTCTTGATTTATGACATCACAGAAACTTTCAATGAAATTAGAGCCTTGTAATTCTACACAGGGTGCACATTTCACTGCATGATTAAAAAAAAAAAAAATTAGGTCAGTACCTTGGGTCTAAACTGCAGTTCAGTGGGAGCAGTAATTGAACAAAACTATTGCTTAAAAATCTAAGTGTTTAGATTATTTTTAATGAGTAATAAAAACTAATCAGAAACTAAGCCAGTGGAACTTACCACATACTCAGTGTTGCAAGTAATATTTTTTATTTTTTTAATTTTATTTTTTATTAAAAAAAATTTTTTTTTAGAGACAGAGTCTCACTTTGTCACCCTAGGTAGAGTGCTGTGACGTCACAGCTCACAGCAACCTCCAGCTCTTGGGCTTAGGCGATTCTTTTGCCATAAAGCTAAGCATCTGTTACTGTGAAAAGCTTATTTGTTGAGCAGCCAATAAAGTTCAAAGAACATTATTTTTTGCAGTGCAACACTTTCTATATGGAGAAAGGTGTTTACTGCAAACTGCCTTCTCCTTTGCCAATTAGCACCTGCCAGTGATTCAGTCAGAGGACCCCTGCCAAGCACAGTGTTTGCTGAGAATTTCTTTCTTGCTTGCTGATAAAATGGAAAAAGTTATGTAAATTTTGTATTGTGTTTTTATTGAAAATCATTTTGTGTGGCATTATAAGTAGTAACATTCAATATGGAACATATAGTGGTTAAAAAGAAATGGCTTTATATCATTTTATGTTTAAAAATTAAAAATGTTAGCAGACATTCTTTTTTTTTTGTACTGAAACATAAAAATTCTTATAAAGGCATGGATTTTCCATGCTGAGATTAATACAGATGTTACATCAGCATGTTAAAGTATACCTAATTACCATATCAAAATTTGCAATGAGAATTCTCTTTTATCTAGGTTTTCTAAAAATTTTACAACTGATCTCTGACAAAATTAATCTTTCTTTTATTTAGGTTGAGGCTATTTTTGTGGGAGTTCTTTATTATGATCATGACTGAGTTCTTTATCAGTTCTTTATAATAGACAGTAAGTTTAGTTCTATGTCAGAGAATAGTAGTATTACGAGTGAATTGTAACTCATAATCATGAAAGAACCAGTTTTAATGTACATAACCACGTTACATATAATATGTTAAACTATGAAATAATTAAATGTGTTTAATAATGAGTTGGAAAATGGGGTTCCACTGTTTTATAGCGACTTTACTTAACATTTTAATTTCCATTTATTAAGAAATTAATGACTTTCAACTGGAAGAGAATCTGGCTTCTAGGTGATTTTTTTAAAAGAGATATATAAATCTACCAAATGAAATCTAAAAATTTTGGAAATTTTAAAAATTCTTTTAGTCCAAAGTAATGATTTTTAAGAAACAGAAATAATTTTAAAATTAAAATCATTTTCTTTCCTAAGATCTTACACTTGCCAATTACCTTTCCATGTTCCAGTGAAACATACTATCATAAACATAACTTCTCAACACATATCAAATATCTCATACTTCCTATATTAAATATATATCTCACATTTTAGAAATAAAGAAAATTTTATTCAGCTGTTACCCTATTAGCAATATATTAGCCTATTTGTTTTGTTTATTTTTATTTATTTATTTATTTTTTGAGACAAGGTCTTGCTCTGTTGCTCTGCTTCACAGGTTGGTGTACAGTGGTGTCACCATAGCTCACAGCAACTTCAAGCTCCTGGTTATTCTCCTGCTTTGGTCTACTGAGTAACTTAGAGTACAGGCATGCGTCACCACACCCAGCTAGTTTTTGTATTTTTTTGGCAGAGACAGAGTATTATATTATTGTATACACAGGCTGGTATAGAACTACCAGGCTCAAAGGATCCTCTCACTTCAACCCCCCACAGTGCTGGGAGTAGGAGTGAGCCACAGACCTGGCACCATTATTCTTACAGCTTCACAATATCTTTTATCTGATTTGGACTTTTAGGCGTATGTTTCTGTCCAGGTAATAATTCTTCTGAACTTTGAGTGATAATGTAGAATTAGTAATATAATCGGTGGAGGGTTTCTCCTGACAGAAACCAAAAGTAAGTTGACAGCGTTCCAAATGTAATTTTGATTACAGCAATTTTGTTTTGCGGATTTTCATTACAGTAAGAGAAGACATTCTACAGAAAATAGATCTGATATTTGGGGGTAAGCCTGAGGCAGGGAATATGTTGACACACTTATGCTGAAGTGTGAAATGTGTACATTTATAACCATGAAATTGAAGCCTATTTATAAGTTTCGTGTTTGGCTTCTCTCTTTCTGGTGATATGTGTAATAAATTTGTATTTTCACTTTTAGAACTAACAAATAAAATTGGACATTTTCTGTTTTTACCTCTGTAATATACAAATTAATTACTTTGTTCAACAAACATTTATTTTTATACATCATTTACCATGGTAGGCACTAAGAAAATAAAAAATAAACCATATAATCTGCTGTCAAATGGCCATTTAGACTTCAGTAAGAAAAACAGATATTAAACAGATAATTACAAAAAGTATATATGGTCATTTGTAATAAAGACATGGGCCAAACATGGTGGGTTATACTTGTGACGCGAACACTCTGGGAGGCTAAGGCAGGCAGATCCGTTGAGCTCAGGAGTTCCAGAGCAAGAGTGTCTTGCTCTACTAAAAACAGATAAACTAACCAGACGTTGTAGTGAGCCCCACAAGTAGTCCCAGCTACTTGGGAGGCTGAGGCAAGCAGATCACTGGAACCCAGGAATTTGAGGTTGCTGTAAGCTATGATGACATTGACATTCTACTCAGGGCGACAGAGTGAGACTGTATCTTAGAAAAAAAAAAGCAGCTCTGCTCATTGTCTGTGTGTGGGGCTGGGGGCCCTGGGGATGGTGGGAATTCCCCGCAGGGGTGGGTGGGGCAGGAGGCCCTAGACATATAGCTGAGGGGCCACCCCACAGGAAGATGAATAAGGGTTGCCTGGAGCTGGAGATCTATGACCTTCAGAGCAAGTGCTAGGGCCCTGTATACGGATTCATCTTCCTGTTCAAATGCATTGAAGAGCGCCGGTCCCATTGCAAGGTCTCTACCTTTGTGGATGACACCTCTGTGATGGATGATAATATTGTGAATAACATGTTCTTTGCTGACCAGCTGATACCCAACTCTTGTACCACTCATGCCTTGCTGAGCGTGCTCCTGAACTGCAGCAATGTGGACCTGGAGCCCACCCTGAGTCGCATGAAGGACTTCACCAAAGGCTTCAGCCCTGAGAGCAAAGGATATGCAATTGGTAATGCCCCAGGGTTGGCATAGTCACGCAATAGCCATGCCAGGCCTGAGTCATTCCACCTCCCAGCAAAGCAGAATGGCCTTAGTGCAGTGCAGACCATGGAGGCATTCCACTTTGTCAGCTATGTCCCCATCACAGGCCAGCTCTTTTAGCTGCATGGGCTGAAGGTCTACCCCACTGACCCTGGGCCCTGGGGGGAGGATGAGGAGTGGACAGACAAGGCCCAACAAGTCACCATGGAAAGCATTGGCCTCACACTGCCGGGCAGCCCTATCACAACATCTGTTTCAACCTGATGACAGTGGTACCCAACCTCAGGGTCAAGTATGAGGCCAGGGTGCATGTGTTGAAGATGAACCTTCAGACAGTAGTGGAGACCCTACAGCAGCTGATTAGGGTAACACAGCCAGAGCTGATTCAGACCTACAAGTCTCAAGAGTCATGGCTGCCTGAGGAGTCCAAGCCAGCCAGCAGTAAGTCTCTCCTGGTATTGAAGACAACCAGGACTCCAGAGGCCTCTGAGGGCATCCATATAGATGGTGCAGAGGAAGTGGCTAATTTCTGCTCACAAGCCCCAACCCACAGCCCTTCCAGCAAACCCAAGCTGGTAATAAAGCATCCAGGGAGCAGCCTGAATGGGGTTTCCCTTACCCCTACCCCCTTTGTCCAGTGGCTGCCAGCCTTTCAAGACAATCACAACAATGCCAAGTCCCCCATGCAAGAGGAGGAAGACCTGGCAGCAGGTGTGGGTCACAGCTGAGTTCCAGTTTGTGCACCCTGGCAATACTCGGATGGTGAGGATGAGGAGGATGGCGACGATGATGATGTGCAGAACATCAATTCTGCTATCAGGTACAAGCGGAAGGGGACTGAGAAGCCAGGGTCATTAGTGGGTCCGCAGATGGGCAGCTGTCAGTGCTGCAGCCCAACACCATCAAGGTCTTAGCTGAGAAGCTCAAAGAGTCCTCTCAATTCCTCTGTCTATCAAGACTAGCAGTGGGGCTGGGCGTGGTGGCTCATCCCTATATCCTAGCATTCTGGGGGGCTGAGGCAAGTGGATTGCCCTGAGCTCACAGGTTCAAGACTAGCCTGAGCAAGAGAAAGACCTCATCTCTTAAAAAAAAAAAAAAAAAAAAAAAAATAGCCAGACATTGTGACTGGTGTCTGTAGTCCCAGCTACTTGGGAGGCTGAGGCAAGAGAATCACTTTAGCTCGAGAGTTGGAGGTTGCTGTGAGCTATGATGTTACAGCATTCTACAGAGGGTCACAAAGTGAGACTCTGTCTCTAAAAGAAAAAAAAAAGACTAGCAGTGGGGATGAAAGTCCAACCGTGGCACTGTCCTCTCACTCACAGCCCTCACCCTCTCCCAGCAGTGAGAGCACAAGACCTCTGAGATAAGCAGTGCTTTTAACTTGCCACTGCACTCACACATTCACTAGGCCAACCCAACATGGCCCTCCAGCCCTGTCACCTCCCACATCTCCAAGGTGCTTTTGGGAGAGGATGATAGCCTGTTGCCTGTTGACTTTATATGCTACAACTGTGCTATCTATGACTTCGGTCATCAGCAAAGGCCTACTGCACCTGGCTGAGGATGGTGTGTGAGTACCTTGGCACTGACGGAGGTGGGAAGGGTTCCTCACCTTCCATCAGACCAAGCCAAGGCAACCAGGGATCCTGCAGCCCAGTGGGGGTGGTGGAAGCCACAGACAGCACAGAGAAGACTGGCTTGGTCAGGCCCAGTGAACCCTTAAGTGTGGAGAAAGACTCACCCAAGGAGCTGCTGACACTGCTGAAGTGTGTGGAGGCTGAAACTGCAAACTATGAGGCCTGCTTCAGGAAGAGGTGGAAAAGAGGAAGTTTAACACTAATGACCAGAGAGGGACCCAGAACTGTAACGAGTTCATCTGCACCTTCATCTCCACGCTGGCTCAGGAATGCGTGCTGGCCAACCTGGTGGGACAGAACCTATCTGTGCGGCGGTGCCAAGGCGCCAGCATTGGGCAGCTCCACAAGCAGCAGAAGCCCGGCCAGCGGAAACGCTCTCACCCCTACAAGGACAAGTGCCAGTGAGGACTGCTGGCTTTGACTCTGAGGCCCAGTCGTGCCGCGTGGCTCTCACCGGGGCCTCCTCCCTACCCTCCTCCATCTTTTCCCAGTGTTACTGAATAGTTCCAGCCAGAGAGTGCAGGCCCTGGGAATGGGAGCCGACCACATCCCCTGCATCGTGCCCTGGGGCCTGGCAGGGGCAGGTCAGCCCATAGTGCTCAGGAGGCAGCAGCTGGAGTTGGGGCACAGTGAGGTACTGTGGCTTCTTCCACAGCCAGCTGGGGAGCGGCAGGACCTAGCCCTTCTACGTGGGCAGCAGAGTATGTATATTACCTGTCAGAGACACCTATTTCTCTGGGCTCCAACCCGTTTTGCACCATGTTGACATAGCTAGCTTTCTGACACTGCTTTCTGACCTAGCAGCTATCAAGCTGATGAGCACATGTCCCTGCATCATGCCAGGGTCACAAAGTTAGAGTCCCAAGTGGGGCCTGGGTGGGCACTGGGCCCTGCTACTCTATCCTGCACTGCCAGCCTGTCCCTGTCATGAGGAAGCCAGGCTTACTCTCTTTACTCCTCTTGGCAGAGTGTTAAACTCAGGGACCTGACTGTTGGGTTGGATTGGAAGTGGGGTGTCCTAGTAGGGCTGGGATACATAGCTTGCAGGGCTCCCCTTGCCTGAGCACAGAGACATGTTTGAAGTGTTTGGTGGCTGCAAACTGTCCTAGTTCTAGCCAGACTTGTTCCCCTCTACAGCAGGGTCTGGGGCTCTTTGCTTCAGCGTTGTGGCCCTAACTATGGGCCTACCTTGGGCTCCTACTCTCTGATCCTGGAGCCTGAGGCTCAGAGGAGCCTCTGCCCAGCCCCTCAGTATTACCAAGTCTCTCTCAGCGGTAGCAGAGACAGGGCTGCTTGCAGGAAGCCAGCACCACTCAGCCCTCCCTGCTACTCCATCTTCCTCAGCTTCTGCAAAGCACTCAGGGTGGGACAGCAGGATCAAGACAATTGCTTGGAGCCCCTGTGTTCCCAGAGGGCCTGATGCCAAGGGGTAATGGGCCTAACACTGCCTCTGGAGCTCAGGCCCTGACCTTTGCCCCATGGCCTCTGCCAGGTGGCTTTGAAGCAAGCCCCTTATCTGTACGTAGTGACAGGTGTGGCAGCTGCCTCCCTAGGCTAAGCACAACCTGACACTTCCAGCCTCTGTAAATACTGGAAATTATACACACAACACACACGCACACACACACACACACACACACACACACACAAATATATATATATATATATTTTTTTTTTTTTTTTAATCTTGGCTCACTAGGACCCATTTGATCTAATGTAAAAAATTAGTAGAATAAGCCCTCTGTAAATACATCTTAATTCTAGAGTCCAATACCAATTTATAAAATTATACCTAAGTTCCATCAAACCCAACACATTCACAAATGAAGAGTAGGATACTAGTTTGAAGACAGAAACTACATTATACTTCAGCAAAAGTAGCACATTGATATACCTCAAAAATAATGTTACTTTGAATACAAATTTTGAGATTTAATTATCGCATATATAATGTATCATAAATCACTTATGACATCTTTTATTAAATAAGGAAATTCAGAAATAGCTGTATCATTTGCATAGATGACAAATGATTCATGCAATGATTTATGAAAATTTTACTACTTGGACTATCAAAACTGGATTTTATAATCTTCCTGTTGTTTCGCAGCTGCTTGTCAGCAAGAATGGACTAACTAAACAAAAGTATATAGTGTAAATGAAACATTAATATAGTGATATAAGGCAGTTTTCTCAAAAATTTACATTTTGGAAATATGAAAAAGAAACATTGTTGTGTGATTGCAAACTATAATTAAAAAATTCATCATTATTACTATTATTTAAAAAATTTTAAAGGAGCACAATACATTTCTGAAAATTTCTTTCCTATGAAACATATTCAGATATTTATTTTAATAATCCCTGTATTGAAAATCACAGGGGTTTACAGTGGCCCAAAGCAATGGAAAATTTTAGAATATGAAGATTAAAGTGAATCCTAGAATTTACATATTGATGCTTGAATTCTATACGCAGTTGACGATTGTTCATTCTACCTCTGCTTGAATATCTTTAGTTGTGGAAAAATCTGGGACTCCTGATGTGGCTTAAATTTTCTTATATTAAAGAGAAACCTACTCTAATTTATCCATGATGCTTTCAAACTGTGATGCTCAAAACTAAGAAATTACTTCATATCAGCTCTATTATTATGACTCGTCATCTGTATTCACCAGTGTCCCCACAACTTTTCTTACTAAATACACCACCAAGGAAAGAAAAAGTATCTACTTGGGCTCTCACTTCTGAAACATTTCAATGTGTGTTTCCCACAATGCAATAAGGGTACTAATTATTATGTCTTGGTGGTCAGGTCAATTATATATAATCGGGAAACAATAGCTAAAATTTCCTATTTTTCATTTCATAAACATTATTGTTTAGAACAAGTAAAATTTAATTTTAAAAAGTTAGTCATTTTATAAAAAAGTATTGTGAGTGCAGTTGACCCTCACAAATGACAGTATATGAATAGGCAAAATTTGTCCTAAGGGACCTCTGCTTTGTAGTCCACTTGTGAGAGAGAAATGACCATGTTTCTCTTTAAAGCAATGAAAGTTTGGAGTAAAAGAATGTTAATTTTCTAACAAACCAAAATGTCCTATATTCACATGGCAACTAGTTAGGAAAATAGAAATATGACCAAGGAAACCAGCAAGCATCTTAAAGAAATAATCTAATAGAGAAATAATATTATGTAGAATAAGTTAATGAAAATTATAATGAGGGCACATACACAGTTTTTTTAGGAAAAAATTTTGACAGATTAATAAGAAGTAGCTTGTTTTTAAAAATAAAAAGAATAAACTGTATTTTTGTTTTCTGGTTTCAGGTAATATTTCTATTTTGATACTACGTTGCAAAAATAGAGAAATTATAACCCTGAAGTTATAGCAATTATTGATGATAATAGCATAAGGAAAACAAAATATAATTTTTCCCTTGTTGGAAAATAAATTACATGTCATCTAACCTCCAGTATGGTTTTATTATTAGGTTGACATATAATTTATATGAGGTAATATAGCAATTCTAAGCAGTCCAAAGAGAGAAGTCTTATTATTTTCATATAAATGTGCATAGTAATTTCATTATACATTGTTCTTTCTATTATTGTGTAACAAACCACCCAGAATACTGGCTTAAAGAATAACAACCATTTATTTTGCTTGCAAATCTCAGTTTTGACTGGGCTCGTGTGGGCAGTTCTTGCTCAAGGCCTCTGGCTAGATTGCAGTCGGGTAGAGGCAGGGTTCATCTACAGGTTCTTTTTATTGATCTATTGTACTTACACGTGTTTGTGAGGTATGATGCGTATGTATGTTGTAAAATGATCAAATCAGGGTATTTAGCATATTTGTCACCTCCGGTGTTATCACGTTTTTGTGGTGAGACCCTCCAAAGCCTCCCCTCTAGCCATGTTCTGCTATCCAGTACTGTAGTGTTAATCATCAGGACCTCCCTAGGTAATAAAACACCAGAACTTATCCCCCTTCACTCAGTGCCATTTTGTGTGCATCGACCATTCTCTCCCCATCCTTCTCTTTCACTTTCCCTCTCCCATCTCTATAACCATTTTTCTACTCTCTGCTTCAATGATTTCAACTCTCTCTTCTTTTTAAATTCCACATATGGGTGAGATCCTGTGGTATTTTTCTTTCTGTGGCTGGCTTTCTTTACTCAGATGATGTCTTCCAGGTCTACTCAGGCTGTAGCAGGATTTTATTCTTGTTTGTGGCTGAGTGTTACTCCATCCTGTTTGTTCATTCACATATCTGGTACCTGAGTTGGGAAGATGCAGAGAGCAGGAGTTGTACGAGCACATTTCTCTTTCCTGCGGTGTGGTCTGTACGGCATCCCCACACAGATATCTGCTTTTCCAGCAAGCATCTTGAGAAAGCCCAGCAGAAGTTTCACGACCTTTTTTAACCTAGCCAGGAGTATAACAGTATTATTAATACCATGTCCACGGTGTTGCATTCTGTTTGTCAAGGCAATTACAAAGTTTCAATGGGAGGGGACAAAAGCTTCATCTCTTTATGGAAGAACCATCAAAGAATTTAGAGACAGGGTTTAATCCTACTGTATGTTTACATTTGTGTTTATCTTTGCATTCATATTTACATACCTTTTCCATCTGCCAAGCCTCCCTCTAATATATACACTACAGGCATATTCTAGGAACAGCCGACCAAGCTGTATAGATCAAGGGTCTTGGGTTTGTTTAAATGTATTGCTTTAATTTGTATATACAACTTTTGTATTTTTATTCTGTGAGTAACTAAAAGCGTTACTTAGCAAACCTTTCTGGAATGAACCCTTAGGGATGTATGTCTATGTTTTCAAAAATAATTTCTGTTATATTTTTTAAATGTGTGTGAAATCTGAAGAAGGTTACTTTGAAAAATATTAAGTTGGGCTATTTTCTCTTTTAAATGTGGGTATGACTAAAAGAGGTAAAAAAAAAAAACACAAAAAAACTTAACACACTTTCCTATTACACATTCTTATAAATGTTACCGGACAAAGAGGGTCAGGCCACCTGTCACTGTCAGCCAAATGTAGAGACAGGGATTAGGTCCAGCAAGCTTCATTATCATTCTCAGAAGGCCAGCAATTTTTGACAGCAGTGAGAGTAGCCTCTCAAAGATGGTTCTTCCTCAATTACAATTCTAATAGTTTTTACAAAGGGATACAAGGAAACACACCTAGAAAATTTTAATTTTATCTGAAAAATCATTAAAGAGAATAACATAAAAGCAGCCTTTAGCAATGTAACAATACTTAAAATAAAATTACCTCTACTCTGTAAGTGATACCACCTCCCTGAAAGTCTTTTGAGATAAACATTCTCACAAATCATGGTGAAATCTTTGCTAAATAATTATTGAGGGTACTGCCTTGCCTTAGCATCTCCAACTCCATCTTACAGGCCACTTTTCTGGCTTCACAGGAATATTATGTTTTGCCGGAGCCGAAAACCTAAGAATAAGCTTATCAGGAATATTCATAGCCGGTTTAACAGGAATAGTCACAGCTGGAAAGCATTTAAGGGCGAGTAGGGCATTGTTACCCTTGGCTCCAGGAACTTGGTTCCAGACACTAAAAACATCACACCTGTTATCA
>CAUYPK010068614.1:0-12937 GCA_963574355.1 Loris lydekkerianus
TAAATCATAAACACATAGATCATGTATACATTAATGCATTTATGGGGTACAATGTGTTGATTTCATATAGAATTAGGAATGCCTACATCACACTGGTTAATATATACCTCATCTTGTTTGCTTAATTGTTGTGTTAAGACATTTATACTCTATACTAATAGATCTGACATGTACCCTTGTATTATGCACCTGATGGTTCTTAATGTTTAGTATCTAGTGCAGATAAATGTGCTTGATGAATTTGTGCTGACTTTTTTTTTTTGCTAGCTAAAATAAAAGCAGTCAGCCCCTGCCAAAACCAGCACTGAAACTATTTCTCATGAGTAATAATAATAATATTCTCTTCCTTTATAGCACCTTTAATCCAAGAATCTTAAGCCTATATAAACATTCACTGAACAATACACTCAAAATCTCTGTATTTGGTTGATGGGGAAATTCATCTAGATGCAAGAACACGGAAATAAAAATAGAACCCAGAATCTTGACTCATAATGATCTTTCAATCTACTGGCCCCACCTAACCATTCAAGGAAAATAAAAAATCACAGTGCTTCAGCAGGATAAAAAACTAAGCTTTTCCAGTCCCAAATGATGATTCATTATTTCTCCTTTCCTGCTGTTCAAATTTTTTTTTTATTTTTTCATTTTTATTACATTTTATTTTTGACAGTGAGAGTTCTGAATGCCAGAGGGTAAGGAAATTGAACTGGTTAGGACAATCTCAAGATCTTGCAAAGATCTGGCAATACTTGAAGTAGTAGTTTCTTTAGATATTTACAGTTTCCTGTTGTGCTAAAGTATTGTCCAAACAATCTTTCCCTTGGTTCTTAAGTAATTCTGTTCTTAAATTGAAAGAAGAGGAAAAAATAAAGAAATCAAATTTTAGAGGAATAAAAAATGATGGTGCATTAAATTTCCAATTTTCTGAAGTTCAGCAGATTATGGAAAGAGCTTTGAACTCCACTATTTTGGGCTTAGGATAAGTCAGAATAAGCTAAGTAGAAGTTTTAAGAAGGTTCATAGCAAACCTAAGATTTCATATTATATTTGAGACAATAAATTCTTTATGAACATAAACAAGTGAAAATGAATATGCTGATTATAAATTAATCATTTCCAATAATAAAGAAGACCCAAGAAGACCCATAAGGGTTTCAACTTGGCACATTTTGATGAATTCATGTTGGTTCATTGACAATTATTTTATCTTGATCCTTGAATTGAAATATCCTCATAGAAAGTAATAAGATTACATTTTTAAAAGTAATTCTACCTAACTTACTCTGAGTGTCTTCCTATAAATTCTGTTAGCCAGGATCTGATTCAGTCCAGGAAGCATCCTGTGAACATGCCCAGTCAGCTCTCAAAGGGCAGCTTGATAGTAAAAATTGTACCGCTAATAAAATATCCCCACCACATTTCCTGCTGCCGAGTTCACAGAAAGAATACAGAAGATATGGGTTTTCCTTTACTTTACATTTTGATACTTCCATATATAACTCTTAATCATCCTTGTCATAGACCTAGACAGAAGTTGTGATATTGTAAATTGTACAAAAGGATTCATTAAAGGTGAAGCTTAAATATGAAAACCCAAGGTACCACAGGAAACAGTCCCAGATTTAGGAGGGGATTTAGTCGATGCCAAATCATACAAGGTCTGACAATGAAGTTCACAAACTCACCCTAGAGAAAGTGATTCATACCTCATTGCTGAATATCACTATAGCCACCTTTCAAGTACTCCCTTGGGAAGCTGTGTGTCAAAGCTAGTTCTAGACTACCCTTCAAAGCAATTTTGGGACTCTTTTCTGAAATGGCCATCAAAGCTGTCATGTTATTATGCTTGATGTCCTGAACATCATCAAAATGTCTTCCTTTCAATATTTCATTTATTTGAGGCTATAGAAAACAATCAGAGGGACCAGATCAGGTGTGTATGGAGGGTGTCCTAACACAGTTACTTGCTTACTGAAGCAGTGCCCATGTGAGCTGGTGAATTGTTGTGATGCAAGAGCTTCCCCTTTATCCTATGAAGATTTTTGGTGAAGATTTTCCTAACTGTTTCTCTATTGGTCTGCCATACTTCTCAAAGTCAACAATTTTGATGCACAATTTAAAGAATTTTTGCAATGTTTTCATCAGTTCTGCTCTTTACTGGCCACCCTGACCTCTCTTCATCAGTAATGCTTTCTCTCCCCTCAGAAAAACATTTAGTCCATTTGTACACTGCTGTTTTCTTCCTGGCATTATCCCCATACATTTGGACTAATGTATCCTGGATTTCATTTCCACTCTTGTCAAGCTTAATAAGAAATCTTGTAATGTTTATTGCTCTAATTCAAGCTCTGACATTCTCATAACAGCACACAAAAACACACAACAATAATGAATGCCACTCAAGCAAGGCACTGCCACACATCTGCACAAACACAGCTGTGAGACTCTGATACATGAAAGTTATGAAACCTTACCGAGTTGTTTGTACAGTGCTGCCAATGTAAGCACACAGTAGCAAGTTCACAAACTTAATTGTCAGACCTCATATGTTTTATTGGAGATATGCTTTTGTTTCTTTTTTATTTACTTAATTTTTAGATTAGAAAAGATCTGTCCATCTGTCAATCTCTGGTTGTTGAATCTGCTCTGAAACAATAACTGAGGTGTAACTTCTAATCTTCAAAGAACTTTATTATTACTTTGTACATTACTTTGAATGCTCACAACTGCCAATGAAATAACCTGAACAAGCATTATTTATCCCACCACTGTCATTTGATCTAGGAGGCTCAGCTGTTAAATTGGTATTGGAATCCAGTATCCTTATTGCTCATCCATTGATCTTTCCTCTCTATCATTGAGGCTTTATTATAATCCTGAAATACATGAGGATTAGCCCTCATAACCTAACTTATTTCTGTTTAAAACATTATCATTATCATCTTTATTTTCCTGTACTGCCTGCACAAGAACTGCATCACCATGTAAATCCCCATTTCTAGGCGTAGTTACTTTAGTATTGCTATAAATTATTCAATAGATCTCTCCTGCTACTCCAAAGCTGATGAACTCCATTAAAGAGAGCATCTCTTCACTGCATGCCATATTGTCACCCTGTTGGACCAGATATGATTAATACAATCCTTCATAAAATCTTTATAATCTGAAATTGCTATAAGCTACTGCATTCAGAAAGGGAGAAATGATAAAAAGTATTCACTTTATATCCAGATTTTTGAAATGATTGAGCCAACTTTACTACTCTACCACAGAAGAAATCCAAAGACCAACAAACCCAGCCCTCTATAAGTCTCTTCATTATGATGCTCTCGTCTATAACAAAGTACTTTATCTGGCACCAAAATTACATTAATGCCCTATTCACACAGCTCTAGCAGGAAACAAATACTTCTTTGTGTCTGAGTTTTCCACTTGATTGCCCTGATGAAATGTATGCCATTGGAGGACCAATATATTGATGCAAGTAAAAAAGAGCAAATTAATTCCAGAACCTAGTTAGAGATAAAAGATGCCATTTCCTTATTTTCTGAAATGCAGCTTAGATAAAATGTCACACTGGGCTTAATTTGTGGAAGAAAGCGTGTTGCAAATTCATAACTGACAATTTTTCTAACTTGATGTATTGTCCATTCCAAAAATGCTGAACCAAATTGTGGGCAACTTCTTTCTACCACTTATGGCTAACCATTCAGTAACTCTTAATGTTGTTATTGAAGATGAATAAGCTATCCAAGTTTTTAAAAACTTGATTCCAAAAATCTCTGTGAAGTTTTGGTACAAATGCAGAGTCAAATTTTGAATATTCTTGGGTCAACAAGAAAACCGTTTCCTAGGAGGACTTGTTGAGCTGTGATCTTACAAGCTCCCTTGAAAATGTTGGTACCCCCCTCCCCCAGAATGAGACAATAAAAGGAAGAAACTATAAACCCTTCTTAATAGTTATCCAGAATAATTATATGTAAATACACATTTCATTAAGTAATTATTTGCTGGAACACCTGATCCAATATGAGAGAGATTTTTACATAAAAATAAAGTGCTTTCACTTATAATCAGCAGACATCTAAGGGAAATCTCTCCCAATTAACTTGATGAAAATTAAAAACACTAAACCAAATTTTCACAGTTATACAGGGCACAATCTGAATGAATTTAGAAAATTTATGTCTGATTATTTTTATTGAATTTACTTGTAACAGTCTGTAAGGTTAGACATAGCCTGGATATTTCTACAGTGTCTGACAGAAATAGCATGTGGACCCTGAAATTCTGATGTGACATTCAGTCTTTGAAAATAACACACACCTCTTCCATCACCATGCAGCCCAGTTCCTGATGTATATAGGGCAACTCATAAATAATGAATGAATGAATAAATAGGAATAGAGTTTTTGCTATTTGGTAATTTATGCCATCCTTCTCTTGGGAGACATAACCATTAATTCTCATACCAAGCGCCCTTGAAAAAAATAATTTGAGCTTGATGCTAATGGTCAATGAGAGTTAGGAAAAGTGGAAGGAAGGATGAAAACAAGGCTAGTCAGACCTTAACTAACCTGATAGTCATTTGCTGTTCTTACTTCAGAATTTGTCTCCACATCAGTTCTCATTAAGGAAAAATAACAGAAAATTCATGCTTTAACCCTTATTTAAACACAAAAACAAAAGCAAAACCAAAAACCAGCCTTAGACTTTAACTCTTCCCTGGAATCTGAAAATTGGACTTAAAATCCTTTGGTTTATTATGTTTTGAAGTTGAACAGAACCACACTATTTTCTGGGGTAGAAGGGCTTTTACAGATTTGCAAAAGGTTTCTGTATCACTGATAGCTAAAAAGTCTCTCTTTCGTTGCCCAAACCATATGATCTCTCTTTATATGCAGAACTCCCACTGGTTTCAAAGGCATTTTGACTAGAAGTAGGATATGAAATCCCAGATCCTACCCAACACTTCGAAGAAGGGACATATTTTTTGTCTACTTTGACTTCCTATTCACAAATATCCTCTATCCTGATAAGATCAATTAAATGTTAAAATAAGAAAATGGAAGAATCTAATGCATCACTAAGTGTCAAAATTTAAACACATGCAGCCATAGGAGTGAGTCTCTCAATCCAAATTATGTTCGTGGCTGGTTTCTGTCAAGCAGTGACAAAGAAGAAGGAGTAAACTATAAATAGTTCCAATATTTTAGAAAAAGAGATTGTGATATGACTAGAGTCACTAATTGTAGGGTAACATGTGACTGACAATAATGGTTTCGCTTTATAGGTAGAATTAGCTATAGAGTTTGTCATTGTTAGGAGAAAATGAGGTTGGAAAGACTCAGAGGAGGGCTGCTAGGAGAGAAAGAGAATTGAATGAACTTGTTTAATACCTACTACAAGTCTGCTATACATACTGTACTAATACGAATGTTCAGGCATAGATTATACACACAGTTTGCCCTAAGTTTTATCTCATTTAGGTTTTTGAATGCCTCTTCTTGTTGTTATTCTGTAGATAAATAAATCTGGTCATTTAGGCCACTTGCTTCTAGATGACTGGAGATCACTTTTAGTTTAGAAATTGTTAGGAATTAATAGACATAACCCCTATGTTAAATGAACCAAGGTCTATCCCTGTCTTGTGTTTAATGTACTGCAGGGCCTTGAGTGGGTAGTGTTCAACTTCAGCCTATGTGATCTATTGGAGCACTAGATAGTGTCTCATGCACAACAACTAAGGTATGGAAACTTGATATCTTCAGAGAAAGATTCAAGTAAGTTGCAATTGATTTTTAATTTAGTCACATGCCTCATAATAAAACTCTAACAAAACTCTAACAAATCTATAAGATTTGCCTCTTGATACCTAGTTATCAAGGATCTTGGAGTTTTTTTTCTCTCTGATAATATTAATTGTCATATATCTAAGAAAACTCTGAACTTATACTCTTTTATTCTTAAATTGAGGCATTCTTATCTAGAAATTATCTTGAGAAAATAACCTATATAAACTCTGACTATAAAAGTATTTGCCATAGTGGTATTTAAAGGGCCATAAATATTAAAGTTAAGGTCACATTTAAAGGACAATAAGTATCTGCAAATATATTTGTCAAATAAATTAAGGTTAAAATAAGATATAAGGGAAAGTATGTTTTATTTTATTATTTTAAATAAATTTTACTTTTCTCGTATTTTAATTTGAAAAATCATAGATGTCCATATTTTGGGGGTAGAAAGTTATGTTATTTATGTTTATAATAGAATCAAAAATAAATGAGAATTAGATTTAAATAATTAAATAATTAATTAGGATAATTAAATAAGTTAATTAACATATTTATTACCTCAAGTTTTTTTTGTGTGTGTGTATGGTGAGAACATTTGAAATTTACTCTCTTAGCAATTTAAAATGTATAATAATTATTTTTTACTAATTCACCAGCTGTGCAACGTATTTCAAAGAAAAAACTTATTCCTCCCATTAGAGGGTTGCACACACCATCATCTCTTCATTCCCCCAAACCTGCTCAGGCTCTGCTAATCACCATTCTACTCTCTATTCATTTGAGTTTGATTTTTTTTTTGGATTTCACATATGATCAAGAGCTTTAGGTATTTGTGTACCTATGCCTGGCTTGAGGTATTTGTCTACCCTATGCCTGGCTTATTTGGGAAATGATATTTTATTTTATTTTATTTTCAGATTAATATGAGGGTACAAACAATTAGGATACATTGTTTGGAAAAAGATATTTTAAATGAAAAAAATACCAGTAAAAATAGCAGAGCAAGAAACTCCAAGGGCTCCATCCCTCAGTGGATACCCTGAAAAGTCTGGCAAAAGCTATCATAACCAATTTTGCCAGAAATCTGAAAGTTTATCAAAGATTCGCAGCAGCTAAGTGAATGCTTAACCAAGAAAGGAGTAACTAAAACCTAGTAAGAGAGTTTTGTGGCATTTTAACTTACCTTTGCCCCATCCAATTCCCCCGGTACAATGACAGCCTTGAAGACTGACCCACATCCTGATGTGTGCTCCTGTTGGTGGTGGGAGCAGGGACTGATTTAGTGTTTAAATAACTGTGGTTGTCAGTTTTGACCTGTCAGTGGCTCCCTGAGGGACTAATACAAAGAGCACACCTTTATTTTGCCTAACTCAGAACTCTTTCAAGTTTGAAAAGTGGCTATGAAGCTGAACAGCTGCTGTTACTTAAGTCAAAGGATATCAGTTGGGATAAATAATAGACACACTGAAAATCCTGGAAGAAAAACCTGAGTAATGGGATGCTTTGGGGAATAAAGATTTCAAAGATTTCAATAAATTTCCCAAAATTTAACCACACACACACCCAGGATACGGTGCACACTCAGAATATATGAGCAGGCCCTAAGCTGTCACCTTGGCTAATCTTTAAGCTCAATATAAGCAGGAAATGAAGGCAAAGGTAGAGGTTTAAACTACCTAGCTGAGTAGTTAAGGTGTACCCCAGTGCACACATGCATGCACACACAAATACACACATCTGAACTGCCAAGACTAGGAAGTTGTATTTGTTTAAAGAAATAACTACCAAAGTTAATGGAACAGAGACTTCAGATACCAGGCATGACAAAGAATACAGTGTTTGCAAAAATAGTTTAGAAAATTCACTAAACAAACAATTATGACCCACAACACACAGCAACAAGGAATCCTGGGAAAGGAAGAGAATCTAATTTCTGGAGTCACTACATTATAATATTCAAAATTCTTAGTTTTCATAAAAAACATTATGAGGTATGCAAAGAAGAAAGTATGGTCCATGCACAGGAAAAAAGAAATGAATAGAAACTGTCCCTAAGGAAGCCCAGACATTGGACTTAATACACAAAGATTTCAAAGCAGCTCTCTTAAATATAAAGAAAGCTGTGGACAAAGAACTAACAGAAATTGAGAACGATGTCAGAACAAATATAGAATATCAATAATGAGCTAGAGATTATAAAAAGGAACCACATAGAAATTCTGGCAATAAGAAATACAGTAACTAAAATAAAAAATTTACTAGAGTGGCCAAACAGTAAATTTGAGCAAGCAGAAGAATCAGTAAATCTGAAAATAAGTCAATTGAAAGTATTTAATCTGAAGAGCAAAAAAGAAAAACAAGGAAGAATGAACAGGACTTCAGACTCCCATGTGACACCATCAAGCTTACCAACCTATGTAAATGATAGTACAAGAGGCAAGGAAAGAAAGGGACAGAATATATAAAGAAATAATGGCTGAAAATATCCCAAATTTGATGAAAGACATGGATCTACACATCCACATATCTGGACAGACTCCAAATGAAAATATCCCAAATTTGATGAAAGACATGGATCTACACATCCACATAGCTGGACAGACTCCAAATGGAATTGACTCAAAGAGTTTCATACTGAGATACATTGTAATCAAACTGTTGAAAGACAAATGCAGTATTTTGAAAGCAGCAAGAGATAACTATTTGTTGTGTACAAGGGACCCTCAACAATATGGACAGCTTTATATGTCATTAGAAACCATGGAGGACAGAAAATAGTTGGATGACAGATTTAAAGTGTCGAAGGACAAAAAAATATCTGCCAAGAATTCCATATCTGGAAAAACTATCTTACAAAAATGAAGGGTAAATCAGAACATTCTAAAATAAAAGCTAAGAGTGTTCATTACTCAGCTTGTATACCTGCCCTATAAGAAATTCTAAATAGAGTATTTCAGGCTGAAATGAAAGGGCACTAGATAGTAACTTGAAGCCATACAAAGAAATAAAGAACAGAGAGCAAGATGGTGGCCGAGTAACAGCTTCTCTGCAACTGGGCACTGTGAGTCTGGGGAGATAAGACTCCAGGCATCTCTAGCTGGTGGGATCTGCCTATAATCATTGCTTTGAGG
Organism: Loris lydekkerianus; assembly: GCA_963574355.1. Lineage (NCBI taxonomy): Eukaryota > Metazoa > Chordata > Mammalia > Primates > Lorisidae > Loris > Loris lydekkerianus. The sequence continues at coordinate 8,933 of CAUYPK010068614.1, forward strand.
ATACAGCAAGTCAGCGAGAGACTTCTGGACCCCAAGAGAAGGACAAAAACAGTGCAAAACTGGCAAGCTGTTGCATGTGTTTGATCGGTTAAATCCCACTGGCAGCTGTAAATACAGCAGCAGTGAGACTGCAAACCGGAAAGGCCTTACCTGTGAACTGTTTTGGTGTTTTGGGACTTGGCACTCAGTTGAACTGCCTTGGGGAGAGCTTGAGCAGGAGTGCGGAAAACTGGGTGTTGTCTAGGGCCCCAGACTGAGCTGCTGAGCTAGACAGAGCTAATAGTGTTCAGCTGTGGGCCACAGGGAGCCATTGTGAGAGAACTGCCCTGGCAAGCTCCGCCCTCAGGGTCACAGAGCAAGGATTGGGCAGGAGCTGGTAACCTAGTGGGAGAGCAGTCTAAAGGCAGGGACTGAGCCACCTTACAGCCTTAACCCTCAGGGGAAGAGTAAGACTTGTATTGGCACACTGGGTAAGTAGATAGCCACTTCAGCAGTGATCCCAGTGACAAGCACTTTCCTGGGAAAGCTGCTTAGCCAAGTTTAGAAGTTTAAAGTGCCTTTTAAGAGGGCTGAAGAGAGATTTAGGGTCTCCACCCTGTGGGGTTTGAGAAATCAGCTGAGGCCTCCAGTCGTATCAGCATTGTGATTAACATCTCATACACCAGAAGACCACCTCTGCTGCCCAAACATTATTCAACAAGATATATATACTGCTTTGTTTTTGGTTGTTTTTTGTATGTTTGTTTGTTTGTTTTTTGTTTATTTTCTTGTTGTTGTTGTTTTGTTTAATTTCAACCTTTTCCATACAGATTTTTTGTTTTCTTTTTATTTTCTTTCTTTTCTTTCTCCATTTTCTAGTTTAAATACAATTTCCAATTGCTGCCTTTCTCAATAATTAGAACTTCATTTTTGATAGTGTTTCTACCCCTATTATTTGTTTTTTCACCAAATTTTATCCCGTAAAGTTTTCTATTTGCTTGTTTTGGTTTGATTTGTAGCATTTTGGCCTTTCATCTCTATTTGGTGGAAGTGGGGTACTGTGTTCGATCAGGTTAGCAAAGAGCTGCTGACCTAAAGGTAACCACCCAACCAGGCACCCCCAGAGGTTGGATTTTTTTTTACAGTTGTGTCAAAGTACCCTACTGTACACCTATATTGCTCTGTCTTCCTCTTTCTGTGCCTCTCTTCTTTTTGTCAATATTCCCTTTTACCCACCCCCTCTCCTTTTTCTATTTTTTCTTTCTTTCTTTCTTTCTTTCTTTCTTTCTTTCTTTCTTCTATCCCTTCTTGCTCTTCAACCTTCTCATCCTTCTGGTCCCATACCAAAAGGACTCATCGAAACCTTAGTCCACAGGCATGGGAACTTAAGAGCAAGAGGAATGGAAAGGAAAATTAGGGAAAGGAAACAGATAAAAGAAATTACTCATGAGGAAGAATCAGCAGAAAACTCCTGGCAACATGAAGAACCAGTCCAGAGCAACCCCTCCAAGGGACCATAAGGTAGCTACTGCAGAGGATTCCACCTATAAAGAAATGTTACAAATGACAGAAAGGGAATTTAGAATACACATGATGAAAACAATGAAGGAAATGATGTAAACAATGAAGGAAACTGCTAATAAAGTGGAAATAACCAAAAGGAAATCCAAAAACAGAATCAAATAAGAGATGAACAATATGAAGAATATAGAAAGGATATAGTGGACCTGAAGGAACAGAAGCAGTCGATTAGGGAACTTAAAGATGCAATGGAAAGTATCAGCAACAGGTTAGACCATGCAGAAGAAAGAATTTCAGAGGTAGAGGACAAAGTTCTTAAGGTAACTCAGATAAAGAGGCAGAAAAGAAGATAGAGAAAGCAGAACATTCACTGTCAGAATTATGGGACTTTATGAAGTGCTCCAATATACAAGTTATAGGAATCCCAGAAGGGGAGAAAGAATGCCCCAGAGAAATGAAAGACATAGAGAATATTATAAATGAAAATTTCCCAAATATCACCAAAGATTCTGACATATTGCTTTCAGAGGGATATCGGACCCCAGCTCACCTCAACTCTAACCAAGCTTCTCCAAGATGCATTGTGATGAACATGTCCAAAGTCACGACAAAAGAAAAGATTCTGCAAGCTGGACCCACACCTTTCCCCACTCACAAAAATCGATTCAAGGAATGGATAAAGGACTTAAATTTAAGGCATGAAACAATAAAAATCCTCAAAGAAAGCATAGGAAAAACACTGGAAGATATCAGCCTGGGGAAAGACTTCATGAAGAAGACTGCCATGTCAATTTCAACAAAAACAATAAACAAATGGTACTTCATTAAACTGAAAAGCTTCTGTACAGCTAAGGAGACAAAAACCAAAGCAAAGAGACAGCCTACACAATGGGAAAGGATATTTGCATATTTTGAATCAGACAAAAGCTTGATAACTAGGATCTACAGAGAACTCAAATTAATCCACATGATAAAAGCCAACAATCCCATATATCAATGGGCAAGAGACATGAATAGAACCTTCTCTAAAGAAGACAGGTGAATGGCTAACATATGAAAAAATGTTCATCATCCCTATCTATTAGAGAAAGGCAAATCGAAACCACCCTGAGATATCATCTAACCCCAGCAAGAATGGCCCACATCACAAAATCTCAAAACTGCAAATGCTGGCGTGGATGTGGAGAGAAGAGAAAACTTTTACACTGCTGGTGGGACTGCAAACTCGTACAACCTTTTGAAAGGAAGTATGGAGAAACCTCAAAGCACTCAAGCTAGACCTCCCATTTGATCCTATAATCCTATTATTGGGCATCTACCCAGAAGGAAAAAAAATCCTTTTATCATAAGGACACTTGTACTAGACTGCTTATTGCAGCTCAATTTACAATCTCCAAAATGTGGAAACAGCCTAAATGCCCACCAACCCAGGAATGGATTAACAAGCTGTGGTATATGTATACCATGGAATATGATTCAGCCATTTAAAAAAAAATGGAGACTTTACATCCTTGGTATTAACCTGGATGGAAGTGGAAGACATTCTTAGTAAAGCATCACAAGAATGGAGAAGCATGAATCCTATGTACTCAATTTTGATATGAGGACAATTAATGACAATTAATGTCACGGTGGGAGTGGGGGAAGGGGAGAGCAGAGAGAGAAAGAAGAAGGGGGAGTGGGGAAAGGAAGAGCAGAGAGAGGAAAGGAAGGAGGGAGGTGGGACCTTGGTGTGTGCCACACCTTCTGGGGGCAAGACAGGATTGCAAGAGGAAATTTACCTAACAAATGCAATCAGTGTAACCTGGCTTATTGTACCTCAATGAATCCCCAACAATAAAAACAAACAAAGAAAAAAAATACAAAAGAAATAAAGAACACTAAAAAACAAACAAACAAAAAAAACCCTAAATACAGTAGAACCTCTAAGTTGACTACTCAAGGGACTGTCACAACCTGGTCAATGTACAGAGGTGGTCAACATTAAGTATTAGGCCTACTGTACTGACATGTACATATGGTACGTGACTGGTCTATAAAAATTAGGTCATAATCATGCTGGCAACAGTGAGTACAAGCAGCAGTGAGACTACAAACCAGAAAGGCCTTACCTGTGAACTTTTTTGGTGTTCTTGGACTTGGCGCTCAGTTGAGCTGTCTTGGGGAGAGCTTGAGCAGGAGTGGGGAGAATTTTGGGCATTGTCTGGGTCCCCAGACTGAGTCACTGAGCTGGGCGCAGGAAGCCATTGTGTGAAAAAACAGCTCCAGCAAGCTCCACCCTCAGGGTCCCAGAGCAAGGATCGGGTGGGCCAAAGAAACCTAGTGACTGAGTAGCCTAAAAGCGGGGACTGAACTGCCTTACACCCTTAATCCTTAGGGGCAGAGTGAGACGGTTTTGGCACACTGGAGCCTTGGGCTGTTGCCCTGGGTAGAGTGCTGTGATGTCACAGCTCATAGCAACCTCAAACTCCTGGGCTTGGCACCGCCCAGACCTCCATAAGAGCT